>JAGXJF010001563.1:0-61777 GCA_019208055.1 Stipa capillata | reverse complement strand
GTGTTACTCTTCTTCCCCAAAATCCCTAGTCACCCCCTCCTCCAGCCCCTCCTCCATCTACAGGACACCACTAGGAGGCCGGAGTGAAGGTCGTCGAGGCGTGCGCTCAAGGCCGGTAACAGCCGGAGCGGGCAGATCCACCAATGCGACGACGTCGTACCACATCACCAGCAAGCTGCTGAACCCGGAAGATCACAAGTACAAAACCAAATAAATCCTTTCTCCTGCTCCTTTTTGCTTTTATTTTTTCTCCTGTTGGTGCTTCCGTGCGGTGTGCTCTGCGGCTTTTTGCCTGATGCCAAGATCTCAATGTTCCTTTTCTCTATGACTCGCCACACCTGTGAATGTTGTCGCGCTCGCACAACACCTGTGAGATTGTTGCTAAATAATTCTACCGTGTCCCTCTGAAATGTTCCAAACTTCCTCTATATAGCAATTCCCTATTTTAATTAGCCTTCCATACTATTTCTCAGGCAAGACCGATTATATGTAACTATATCATAGTGTCTTGTTGCTATCGCATGCATTTGTACCAAAGAGAAGCTGGCTGTGATTTTTTTCTCATGTAAGTGACACAATTTAACGGAATATGACAGTGTTAAGGTGCTAATTCTTTTTTCTTGATAGGGCCACGGATATAAGTTGGGTGTTTTGGCTATAAAAAAAATTGTCTTCAAGTGTCACTTTTAGCTAAATCTGGATATGTTTATTTCATTTTTTTTAAATAGTGCAGTATGCTGATGTATTCTTCTTTTCTATCAGAACCCCAGAACCTTCTAAGATGCCTCCTGGAGCAAGACCTGCGAAGAGAGTTCTGCCACCTGCAGAAACAACACAGCCACTAGAGTTACGCGTTTCAAATCAAAAAATTTGGCCTTAGCCACATGACGCTGAAGATGGGAGTCAGTTAGGATGAAGTTTGCACCCAGAGACCTACACGAAGCAAACTCAAATTTAGTAAACAAGCTCTCAACCAAGAAATGATAATAATGCCAACAACCTCTGTGATGCATGATATAGGCAATGTGGGATTTTCTTGGCCATTTGAGCAGCATAACCATTTGGACGACTAATGAAGGTGATTATATTAGCATGATTTCCTATAACGCTTTCCACCATGCAGTGCAAATCATCTATGCATGAATTTTTCAGGTACAACCCCCCCAACTCCCAAAAAAGGAGGGGGCATAAACCTACTATATGGTAAAGGGTTGGACAGATCAAGTAGAGGATGGGACTAAAATGCCCATCAAAGTTGTTGAAGGGATGAGACGGCCAGAGGAACCCTGCAAGCTGCCAAAGTTAGCCTCAGAGTGTGGTGTTGCAAGTTAGGCAGCAGGTGCCTATCCTCACACATTAAGGAGTACAAGAAAGATGTGAACAAAAACATTTCAAAGAGTTCATGGGTACAGTGGCTGTAAGCAACTTCAATCTTGTTCATTATCAATTATTTATTCCTATATTTTATGTTCTCTCCTGTTAATTGCATGCTATGTCTCATTGATAGGGGAGGATTTACCTTCAACACCAATGTAAGGCAACAATGATGTATGCACCGATATTCAAGGGTGGGGTACGACAGATGCGATATAGGTTTAAAAAAAACGTTATTTGATGGTGTTTACCGTGCCGATAAAGTACCACCAAATCTCCTGTTACGCTGTATGTCTGATGCTGAGTGGAACGACCTTTGTGGTGAAGGGTCTAGCCCCAAAAATAAGGTATATATCTTTAGTAGGTGCTTTTTTATTAGTATGTATGAAAGGACATCACTTGTTGACCTTGTAAAAATCTTAATGTTATACTTTGTCTGCCTAGGGATATCTGTGAAAGAACACCAACAGATCGAGCTAATGTCAAATTCCACCAAAAGACAGGTTCTCGAAGTTATGTTGCCCATCGCTACTTCCCTAGTAATTATGATCTTCTAATTGATTATCTTCAAACGCTTTCTTTAATCTTGAAGCTAAACAATCTTATATATTCAACATCGTGTTAAGAAGGACAAATACAAGGATCAAGAGCCTAATGCAATCGATTTTGTTCAAGGAGTGCCACAACAGCAAA
This sequence comes from Stipa capillata, assembly GCA_019208055.1. Lineage (NCBI taxonomy): Eukaryota > Viridiplantae > Streptophyta > Magnoliopsida > Poales > Poaceae > Stipa > Stipa capillata. Next base: position 59,710 of record JAGXJF010001563.1, on the reverse strand, counting down.
AAAATGGTTTCAGCGAGCCTGTCAAGCCAAGCAGATTGTAAGCCCTCTGTTCTGCCTTGTCCATGTTGATTTATATTCTATAGAGTCAGATGACTTGGCATGATATTATGAATGATATATTGATAATGTGCAAATCTTGGTCAAATCTGCATTGTTTTTGTACTTTACCTACCACGTGCCTGTGATCAATCATCTAAACTTCTGTATTCTTTGCAACTTCTGGGTACATTTTGTGACTTAGGTAACAACATTAATCTAATTAAAGGACGATAGAACCTATTTGGTTTTGCGTTCAGGTCATGCTAAGTCAATTCCTTCTCAACAACTAAAAAGAACTTGATAAAACTTATCTAGTTATTACAGTAAACATCTAACCCTCTGTAGTTCTCCCTATTGACATGTAATGTAAAATAAATAATATGCTACTAGCTGAAAGTAACCCACACTTTTTTGTCTCTAGAACTGCACATCTCTATTTTAGTACATATTGGCTATATAATTTATCAAATCACTAAAGTTTGTTCTTCCTCAAATTGTGTTTTACATCTATGTGAACCTTACTTCCATTTCCTTGTTTGTTTCAATTTGCTCTAAGAAAGTATGAAAACATAAAAACAACTCAATTATGTGTCATTTTGGCTGATTTGCCTCAATATGCAGCTGGGTATTGCCCTGGTATTGCCCGCTGCATGTTTCCTTATGATTTTGGTTGCCTTAGTAGTGTACCAACCATACAATTTTTTTAAGTTTGCTGACAATGCAAGAAGACAAGTTGTATATTGAAACTGAAATATATTAAGATAGTTGTGCTACTAGCTTCACTTTCGATGTAGTTTACAAGATTAATGGTGTAACTTTTACCTATTTATTGTGTGCATACAAATTGAGGTGGTTGACTAACCTACTATATTTTCATAAGTGAGACTGCACACCTAGTAATTGATTTAATGTTGTGTTGTTTGGTTATATATCCTTCTGATATTTGTTACAAGACATATCTGCTTGTAAAACATCATATTGTCCTTTTGATCTTTGTTATAGTTCTCATATGTTAATTCTTGCAATGATAGGCTGAGATGGAAGTTATGAAGGATCGACCTGTGGAAGAAGGTGAAGAACCAAAGTCTTCTACACAAATTCGTTTCAGATGTTCTCGTCCCGAGTTTGGTGGAACAAGCAAGTTTCTTCGCAATGTGGGCTTTCAATTCAGACAATAAGAAGACATCCGCACCTGCAGCCACTGCACATACACAACATGTTGAACAAGCCACTTCAGGCCGAGAGAGAAAAGAACGCTGTACTTGAAGAAACAATCTTGTCTCAGCACAAGAAACTATGATGCTTTAAAGAAGAGTACAAAGAAGCGGAAGCGGCACACAAAAAAAGACATGCAGAGGAGATGGAAAAGGTAAAGAAAAAGCAAGATGAAACTGATGCGAATTCTTCGTCGGCTTGCTAAGCATATCACAAGTTCAGAGCACCTCCATAATCCTTGTTGAAAGAAAGTTGCGAGTTGTATGGATGATTTACTAGCTAGGAGTTGCCCTTTATGAACTTTTGTGTGGTGCTTTATTTTGTGGTCTTAAGCAAAACTGAAGTGTTGTGGGATGACCTTATGAGACTTTGCTTTGTGAACTGTTGGACTTGTATGAAATTTATTTGATGTGATGTAAAGTGCATTCTACTATGTTTCTCTTTGATGTATCTTGCATGAAATTTAATGACGAAATCAGTGAATCATCTGTGACAAAAGGGTTTGTCATATATCCTTAAATTTTATGACGTAATGTGTTACATATTCTTGACGAAAAGTGCGTCATCATATGTCCAATCAAAGTAGACAGCCCCTAATCTTTTATGACGAAAATGAAGATTTGTATGACGATTCATATGCTTTTCGTGACATTAGTTTCGTCATTGAAATCCCAGATTTCGTGACGGTTGCCCCTCCGTCATAGAGTTTATGACGAAATTGTCCCTATTCGTCACGGAACTATTTTAGTGACGTGATTTCCCATGACTTTTCAATTCGTCATAAGTTCGTCATAAAAACATGGCATGACGAAAATATAATATTTAATGACGAATAAGTTTTGTCATGGAATTTAAAAAATGTACTAGTGCTTGTCGAAGAGTGAGTCTGTCTCGGGTGCGCAGCTGAGAGACCTGACTGAGTCTTCTCCTGGCTCAGTTGGGCTGCTGAGTGATCCACCTGAGACACAGATGGCTAACCCAGCTAGCTCAGTTTCTTCCTCTGACTCCTCCTCTAACTCTGAGTCATCTGAGACCCAAGCTTGTCCCACATAAGCTCTGGCAGCAGAGGTCTTCTTCTTTCTGAAGGTGGGAGGCTTCCCTTCTTTGTACTTCTTCTTGACAATGATCTCCTTCTTCTTGTACTTGTCATCCTCTTGTCTCTTGCTCTTTTTGGGACAATCAGCAATGAAGTGTCCTGAGTCACCACACTCAAAACACTTCTTGTCACTGAGTTGCTTCTTCCCTTTGAACCTGTTAGATGAGCCTGAGAACTTCTTCCTTCGATAGAACTTTCTGAAGTTCCGAGTAAGCATGGCAAGCTCATTCTCCTCATCAGTGGACATCTCTTCATCTGGATCTTCTTCTTCATCACTTGAGTCCCTGTGAGTGGCTACTGCCTTGAGGGCTATGTCCTTGTTCTTCCCAGAAGTGATAGCATGCTTCTTGGAGTGGTTTAGCTCCATCTCATGAGTGAGCATCCTACCAAGGACATCAGTGGGCTTTAATCTGTCAAAGCCATCCTTTTCTTTCATCATCAGACACAGAGTGTGATAAGGCTTGGGAAGCACAAAGAGGAACTTCTTGATCACATCACAATCTTCTACTCTGTTGGACCCAAGGGCCTTCAGCTGGTTAGTGATTATGGTAAGTCTTGTGAAGATGGAATTGATGTCCTCTCCAGGTTGGTAATGGAAGTTGTCAAGTTCATGCTCCAGCACATCTTTCTTGGACCTCTTCAACGTGTCACTGCCTTCATAGATAGCCTGAAGTGTGAACCATATATCTCTGGCTTCCTCAAAGGTACTGACACGGTTGAAATCATGCTCTTGCAGTCCCATATAAATAGCATTGGCAGCTCTAGCATTGTTCTTGATGCTGATCTTCTCTGGATCAGTGGGATTGCTCTCATCAACCACATCGATCTTCCATACATCTGGGTCAAGTGCAGTAAGATGCATTTGCATCTTCCGCTTCCAAAAGGCATAATTAGTACCATCAAACATAGGAACTCTACCCTCATAGTTCGACATCCTTTAGACTCTGGCTGTTAGGCCAATTATGAGCAACGAGGCTCTGATACCACTTGAAAGGGATCTCAGGAGTCGACTAGAGGGGGGGTGAATAGGTCGGCTCTAGATATTATAATGCCTAATGGGTTTTTCTTCTGGAGATAGGTCAACCCTAGAGAAAAATATGCAACTGATGCAGGTAACTGAGACTCAGCAAGATATATCAGATAAACACCAGACACTCAGATAGCAAACTTAGCTGATGTAGAACAAGTTATATTCAGAGCTAACTGAGTCTCAGGTGTGAGAGTCAGGTGAGTGCATCAGATGACGTGAACAGGAAAGGTACTAGTTTTAGCAAGAGCTAACTGAGTCTCAGGTGAGGAAACTCAGTTAGTGTGCAACAGATAAAGGTGCTCTAGTGATCTAAGCATGCATAGATAACAGAATAAATAAGAGCAGATCACAAGACAGATAGTAAAGCACACAGTGATTTGTTTTACCGAAGTTCCTACTTCTTGCGAAGCAGTACGTCTCCGTTGAGGAAGCTGTTCTCACAGCCGGCACCAAATCGTGCTCTTTCCTCGAGTACCTTTCTTGTGTGGAATCCTTTTGATCTTGCTGCTGCAAGACAGGTAGACCCGAATCGCCTTCACAGACTCTTGGTGGCAGCCACACAAGACTTGGCTTGCTCACCAACTCCAAGAGCACTCCCACTCTTGGAGGAACCAGTACCTCGAATGCTACACCTGAAGGACTAAGAAACTCTCTCTCTCGATGGATGCACGCAGGCAACACTCACTTGGAGACCTAGAGCTCTTTCTTTCTCAACGGGTTGCTTTCGGGTTAGAGGCAAAGGTTAGGTAAAGGTTCGAGGTTGAAAACCTCCCCAGGTTCCCTATTTATAGGGTCCCTGGCAGCTAGCCGTTACCCTCATGCCACGTCAGATAAAGAGCCACCAGACCTAACCTGTCTGAGACTCAGCTAACATGCACCTCTGGTAACCTACTAGCCACGGCTGAGCTACCCACCTGAGTCTCAGATGCCAAACTCAGGTGGACTCGGTTGCCTCAGGCAGCACCTGAGCACAACTCTGGCCGGCTCACTACAAGCCTACAACTGACCAGAGAGCAATGGCCTCGCCACAGTCCCTGACCAGCTCGCTTAGACCCTTGGCACTGGTTCCAAGCTTCTTCACCGAAGATGACTGCCCTTGTAGACGCACAGCGAACCCTTGGTCCTGATCCACCAGCTTCCTAGCTCCTCCAGGACTTATCAAGCTTGCATTCACGGCCCTTGAACTCCATCAAGCAACCATCACCTCGCTTGCCCTCGAGTACAGCCTCGGCTTCTTCGCAACTGTGCCTCAGGAGCCTAGCTCAGCTGGTCCTTCTGACCTTCCCAGTTCCTTGCTCTTTTTAGGGCTCATCATCAACAGTTGTCTCACTTCAGCTTTCACCTGTCCATCTAATTCCTGTTCACACTCATTGCAAGTATTAGACACAGGTGAGGATTGCCAATAACCATCAAAACCAAACTCTGGGGCAAGATAGCCATCCTCCCAAGCTCCATGGGAGTGGATGCACTTTCAATATTCACATTAGCCAATGGTAAGTTTCAAGTATGTAGAGCAAAAACTAGTGACTCTAAATGATAATAAGCATTATCTGACCCCAGCCACAAAAGCCTAAGCATGTCAAGTCACTAGGTGTCCTAATTAAGATTACCATGGAGTCCTATCTTTGACCAGAAAAAACAAAGTTCATAGTTGTGATACTAGATTCATGAAGAAATTCAAGGACAAAGGATTCTCTAGTAAGAAATTCATCAAAAGATTTAGTTTAAGTTGTTTATCCAATTAAGCTAGCATCATAAATTCTTGAAAGGTGAGCTAGACATTCAGATCATGGCATATAAAAAACTCTAGTAAACCATTGTCACATTAAGGATAATAAACAAAGCTCTTGAAAATGAAAAGTGCACACATTATATCACAAATGATGCCAAATGCACTATGTTACAATATCATGCACAGATGAGAGAAATCCCCTTCAAACCAGCCCATTGGGATGAATGATCTCCAACTCACCTCTAAGTGCACAAAATCGTGTGGGATCTAAAGGCTTGGTAAAGAAATCCACAAGGTGATTTTTAGAATCAACAAACTTAAGCACTACATCGTCCTTCTCAACATGTTCTCTAAGAAAATGGAAGCGCACATCTATGTGTTTAGTTCTAGAGTGTTGCACTGGGTTTCTTAGCAATGTTAATAGCACTAGTGTTATCACAGAAAAGTGGAACACTATCAAATGAGAACCCAAAATCTCGCAAAGTAGAAATCATCTAAAGGATTTGACTACAACTACTAGTGGTTGCAACGTACTTGGCCTTAGCAGTGGACTGTGCAACAGATGAATGTTTTCTAGAAGACCATGAAACAAGAGAAGTGCCTAGGAAGTGGCAAAAACCAGAAGTGCTCTTGCGATCTATCTTACGCCTGACAAAGTTTACAGATGAAAAACCCCAAATCCCAAGAGCAAAAGAGCAAGAATACCAAATTCCAAACTCAAGGATACCTCATGATGTGTCACAGCTTGCCAGTAGGAGTCTCTCGGCGAGGCTTGGAACTTCGCACACAAGCATACGGTGAACTGGATGTTTGGTCTTGTCACCGTCAGGTAGAGGAGGGAGCCAATCATGCTCCTGAACTACTTCTGGTCTACTACCTCTCCTTCATCAGGACCAAGGGATGTGGTAGTAGACATCGTGGAATTAAGCAGCTTGGCATCGCTCATCCTAAACTTCTTCAAGAGATCCTTGGTGTACTTGGCTCGATGAACAAAGGTGCCTTCCTTTGTTTGTTTAATTTATAGCCCCAAGAAGTATAGAAGCTCACCCATTATGGACATCTCTAATTCTCTGCTCATCATCTCAAAAAACTTGGACACAAGAGCATTAGACGAGCCACCAAAGATTCTATTATCCACATACACTTGCACTATTAAAAGATCATTTTTCATGTCTAAGAAGGAACAATGTTTTGTCTACCCTACTCATTTCAAAACCATTTTGAATGAAGAAAGTGTTAAGTCTAGCATACCAAGCTCTAGGAGCTTGCTTAAGACCATAGAGAGCCTTAGATAGCTTGTACACATGATTGGGGTATTAGGGTTTTCAAATCTTGGAGGTTGTTTAACATAGACTTCTTTGATGAAACCATTAAGAAATGCACCATTAAGATTGGCTCTAGCTAGGCTAGCCTCATCAAAAGTCACATCACAAGACTACACACTTGTATTAGTTTTAAGATTAAGCACGGGATATCCATTCGAGTGTCCAGGATAGCGTAGCAACATACCGTCAGAAGTGCGTGACTCAAACTTGTCAAGAAGTCCCTTCTTTAGGATCAAACATTTGCAACCAAAACCTTCATGTGAGACACATTTAGCTTCTTTCCAAACAAAGCTCATAAGATGTCACATGTAAGAGAGCTCGCAGAAACACATAGTTGGACAGATAGCAAGCAATACTAATAGTCCTAGTACAGTACCGTTGTGATGTGCCATATTCATCAAGCATTGTTCTAGCCATCTCAACCAAGGTCCTATTCTTCCTCTGCATAACACCATTTTGTTGAGGGGTGCGTGGAGTGGAGAACTAATGCTCAATGCCGCGAATAGCAAGAAAGTGTGAAAAAGGCATTCTTGAACTCTTAACCATTATCATTTCGAACACCTATCAATGCACCAGAAAAGAGATTCAAAAGCCTCAAAGCCAAATCTCGAAAGAACTCTAATGCTTTAGATTTACGCTCCATGAAAAATACTCAATAGTATCTAGAGTAGTCATCAACTATAACAAGAACATACCACTTCCCACTCGCCTATCACACGCAAGCTAGACCTATAGTATCCATGTGTAAATATTGAGCGAGTCCATCGGTCTTCACCTGATTGATAGGTGGATGAGAAGCAGCAACTTGTTTGCCATGCCGACATGGAGTGCATACCAAATCCTTGACATGTTTGAGTTTGGGCAAGCCTCTTAGAAGGTCAACGCTGCCAACTCTTGTCAAGTGATCAAAACCAACATGCCCCAAATGTCGATGCCAAAGTTGAAGGACTGAAGAACTAGTTCTAAGAAAGCACCTAAACTTAAGAACTAAACTCAGCTGTAAAGACTATCGGGGCAAGAAATCCCAAAAGCAAGCTCACCCGAAGAGTCAAGAACACAACATACATTCTTCTTGAAACAAACCTCATAATCATCATCAAGGAGTTGTGAGACAGAGATGAGATTGTATTTCATTTTACTCACTAGAGAAACATCCTTGAGGATGTTGTTGTTGTTGACGCGCACCGTACCATTGTGTGTCACACGCCCATGAGAGTTGTCTCCAAAAGTGATGAACTCATCATGGGACGCCTTGTTGAGTGAGGTGAACCATTTGGAGCTTCCAGTCAACCTACACAAAAGAGGAAGAATGAGTGCACTCAGTATTGGGGTTAGTTAGCAAAGATTTTTGAATCCAGTACTGAGTCACTCTCTTAACAGGAACAAAAGGTTGTGAGTGATTAGCATACAATGCAATATCCTGAGGAACACAACGACCCTAATCATGATCACGCCGTGGAGGAGCGTCACATACCGAAGTATGCCAACCACCTCCAAGAGGACAATGAAGAGACTCTAAGTGATCTGCACCCTGTTTCCTCCTAGAGCCACTAAGAGCCTCAACATTTAGAGACCCCGTGTGTGTCTTAGGAACACCCAATGCATTATTGTGTCATTGAATACCCCTCAGAGCATGAGCATGATCACGATGCTCCTCCTTGAAACATCACAAGCAGAACTCAACCAAGTGAATCCTTGTGACAACGAGTGTGATGGTATTTTACCTTCTACGAGGTGACACCATTTGAATCAGAAACACTATTGTTTTGATTAATTGGTTCGAAGTAACCACCTGGCTTAAATTTTGTCCCTCTCTCCCCATCTAGTACCCAATGGAATGAGGAGGGTGCTTCTAGTTTTATCTTAGCTCCAGAAAATCTCTCCAAAGTTTTCTTGACGTAGTCTACTTCTCTAACTAAAAGAGCACAAGTAAGAAAAACTCCTGAAGCTGACACTCTAACAGCCTTCTCATATTTTTCTTTGTAAGCTCCTAGTTCAAGTTTTAAGGACTCACATGACACCTAAGCCACACTACAAGTTTCAGCTATAGTTTTCTTAAACCTCTCTGTAAATGCAACATCCATAGCAGAAATACCATTCTCAAGTTCATGGCAAAAATTGCAAATAGAGAAAGTGGCATGTGAAGCATTAACAGGTAGCTTAGAAGCACTACCATTAGCCAAAGTAAGTTTTCTGTAAGCTCAGTGATGTGTCTACCTAAGCCCTCATTTCTTCTTCTAGATATGATCATTTATTACAAGCAGGCCTTCTCATCTCAAGAACAACTTGATTTAGTTCTCTATTCCTACCTTCCAGACAGTTGCATTTCAAACATCAGGAGGGTTCTTGAACCACATGAGATTTACTAACATCAAGGCCAAGGTTCTTGTCCTTAGAACTAATGCTTGCAACTTGTTTCTTAGCATTCTTAAATTCTTTAGCATGAGATAAGCGAACAATGTAACCAGAAAGATACAAAGTTTTCATTTTGGGTAGATTGTCCTTATAGACCATGAGCTCTTGGATAACTAAGATGTGCATCATGAAACCTAGAGCAAAGCACAATTTTATTTCATGCAATTCATTAAGAGGTGCTATGCTAGAGGAACATCCAAGAGATCCCAAACAAGGTGAGCTAGCATGGGATGATTTTAGCATGGCAAGTTCTTTCTTAAGCAAGTCTAAATCATCATCCTTAGAGACACAAAAGAAAAGCAAGGGCTTGATTAAGTTTATCTAGTTCAATGATGGATAACTTAAGCAATTCATTTACACTAGTATAAGTATCTGACGATGTATAGTATAGTATCTCGTATATGAGGAAGTATCCATATACGATTCCCTGGGTTACTGGAGTACAATACGTGTCTGGTAAGGATCCCAGGAGATAAGGTAGCCCTCTGTAAGGAGGAAGGACATCCCTTAAACTAGGAAGTCAATCCCGACGGTTAAGGAAGCAAGAGTTCTACTCGGGCATAAGTCCAATCCGGTACGACTCGAGGAGCCCCCTATAAAAGGATCAGCACTCCTATAGGGGAGAGGGAGGAAAAAGTTAGATCCAACAGGCCTTAGAAGGAAGAGAGATCCCAGCGATTCCCACGAGAAGACCCGCCACCTCGAAGGAGTCGAGACCAGCGGAACTAGTCGTCGTAGTCTCCAATTAGGCCTAGGATAGCCAGTGACATATACATCCCTTGTAAAGACATTCTCTGATCAATATATACAAACAGGACGTAGGGTTATTATCCTGAGGGAGGCCCGAACCTGTATAAAAAGGGCATTTTCCTTGCCATCAGATCTCTTGGCCTTGTGCCCTAGAGGTCCCTACCCCCCAAGTATCACCGTTCCACGAATACCTAGCCTCAAGTAACTCTTTATGTAAAACATGACAATGAGGACACTCATCTTCGTTGCTCTTAATCTTAGCAAGCTCTAGTGTAAATGAATCTACTTGCCTAGAAAGGTCCTTAGACTTCTTCATGGAAGCAAGTAAGGTATCATTCTGCAAATCAAACATGTCCTCGCTTCTTCTTGCCCTTATTCTTTTGCTTGGGAGACCCTGGTTCATCCTCGCTTGAGGAGGAAGAGGAAGAAGAGGCGGCGAGGGCCCAAGGAAGGTTCTTCTCTGCCACTTGCATCTTGGACTTGGATCCAATGTTATTCTTCTTGTAACCCTGAAACTTGTTAGCAAAGCGATTCCTCTCCTTGGGGCTGAGGCAATCAGATTGAATGTGGAATTTCAAAACACATCCATAGTGATGATGAGTATTATGTTAATACCATATACGGGGTAGTATCAATATACGAATACACTGGATATTCAGGGCCATTGACGTAGCAGCCCAGGAATCTAGGAGATAACGAGTCCTTACGTAATAAGGGCCAGGAAACCTTTGAACTAGGAAGTCAATCCCTATGTTTAAGGATGACAGGTTAGAGATAAGTCCACGACCTCTACGACTCGGGTCATCTTCTATATGAAGGACCCGAGGACCCCCCCAAGGGAGGGGCAGACTCAAGTAGATAGAATCAAAGCCATACATCAGCAAGAAGCCTTCAGAGATTGAACCCTAGACATGTCAAAGTTCCAATCTTACCTCCAGCCTCCAATCTTACCACAAGACGTCTAGGTCTACTCGGAGAAGGACCCGACTAGGTTTAGATCCCATCTAGGCTAGCCACTAACATCCCCTTTTGTAAGCTACTCGAGATTCAACATATACCAACAAGACATAGGGTTATTATCCCACAGGAGGCCCAAACCTGTATAACAACTCTTGTTCTCTGATACTGCTAGATAACAGTCCCAGGGGTCCCTACCCTTTAATGAATCTCTCTATCTCACGACTACTATAAGAGTGGCAGTTTACCAATCGTCGACTCCCTCTTCAGCCATGCCCAGTGAAACGGTGTTGGAAACAACACGAGGTATGACAAGCCCCGCACAGCAAATTGGCTTCTCGGATGAGGGCTTCTACGACAACTTCAGTCGCCCATCTGATCCGGAGCTGATGTCCGAGTGCGTGGATCTGGGAAATCATAACCCTGATGAGGATTCTGATAGTGATACGACTTGCTTTAGGGTCGAGTGTGCCAGGGCTTTTAGCGGAAAGTTAAGGCTTTCCTACAACATTGCCGCAGATGCGGCAAGCCCTATGTCAGGATTGTCACCTGCGAGATCTGATCGGTCGCCCGAACAAGAGCAAACCCTCGAAATCCCTCCTAATGGAGAAGACTTGATGGATATGAAGTATACATAGAGTAGGGAAGACCCACGTATAGTCTTCGCAATCACGAATGGCTCAGAGAATCCCAAAAACCCTGCACAAAACGATGGTGCTACCAATCCACAAGAAGGCACCAAAAAGCCACCCCATGACAAGTCACTGGCCACACAGCTTGGGGATACCAATCACCGGTAGACCCGAATACCTCCCAATGAGGGGGAGAAGGGTACGCATCCTGGACTGCTTGAAAACTTTTCGAGGTTCACCATAGAATCCTACATCCTCTGACGCATGACCTTAACAACCCCACCGGAGAACAATGGATCCAAGACTTGGGGGCTGAGCTACAGCAGGCCCTGGCACAAGCCGAGTCCTCTTGGTTGATGTCGGCAACCTACAGTTCCAATCGTAGAAGAACTCCTCCACGAACACTCGGAGAAGAATTAGATCTTGAGGGACAGCGCTACCAAGAGGGGACGACATCCCAAGTATACACACAATCGGGAGGGCGATCAACCCGACCGGGAGTACCACCCACGGAATAGAAATGAATACCAGGACCTACACGAGAAACTTAACAAGCGTAGGGACTCGAAAGATGGGAGAGGATGTTCCCCTGCTCAAGATGTCCCCAAATGTTGTGACCAGGGTTGGTAGCGATCTCCGACTCCATAAACCTCTCGGTAAACTATAAACGGATGCCAAGCCTTCACGCCAGACTTTCGGCAGGTATGTTTGCCATACCTTCGGCAGGTATGTTTGCCATCTTGATTTATGCCCGGATCAGTGGAAACGTATGATGCCACCACAAACCCGATAGAGTTCTTACAGATCTACACTACGACCATTGAAGCTGCCAGGGGTGACGAGAAGGTGATGGCTAACTACATCTCGACTGCCCTAAAAGGGGTAGCAAGAACATGGTTAACGAACCTCCCACCAAGGACAATACACTCTTGGGGTCAGCTATGCGGGGTGTTCTTGGGGAACTTCCAGGGAGCGTACGCTCGATCGGGCAAGATCCATGACCTTTTCTGACTTACCCAGTAGAGGGGTGAAACTTTGCGGGAACTCAGCAAGTGCTTCAGCACCATCCACAACACCATACATGAGGTAAGCGATTCTGACGTAATTTGTGCTTTCGTCAGTGGTAAAAAGCGGTGCATACAAGACCTGGTGATGTACCCCTGAGAACGGTAGCACAACTGATGGACCTCGCCAAGAAGGCTGCCAGCGCTGAAGAAGCCCTATTATTTATCAAGAATAGGAGCACAGGACGACCTGGTCTCCCACCAGACAAGAAGGGAATTCATCGAAAAGCAAACGCAAGAAAAAGCCCTTCGAAGGAAACGGGGAGAAGAGGCCAAAGACCAACGAGGTAATGGCCGATATTCCCACAAAGCGCGCATGGCAGCCCCACTCGAACGACAAGCAGTCAACCTCTACCGACAAGACAGGTAAGAACTGGTGTGATTTCCATCAAACCAGCTCTCATGACCTCCACCAGTGCCGCCTATTCAAGAAATATCTTAAGGCAAAGAACGAGAAGCCTCGCGGGAAGTCCCCGCATGTCTCAAACCATAGTCAAGATTCCAGTTCTGATGACAACTTAGGCCATGAGCCATTTGCAAAGGAGGTGTGAGCAGTCGACCACATGTTTGGGGGCTCATCTTCCTACAAATCGAAGAGACAATACAAAATCATGGCCCGAGAAGTCATGGCAACTATCCCTCAAGCCTCTCACGCAGTCAAATGGTCGGAAGTCAACATTTGCTTCAACTAGGACAACTGTCCCAAGAACTAGGCCCGACCAGGATGATATCCAATAGTCATTGAGCCTACAGTCAACAACTGCAAGGTATCCCGAGTACTCATCGACAAAGGGAGCTCGTTCAATGCGATGCAGATTCCCCATTCATCTGTCAAATCAGTTACTCAGACCTTCCATGGCATTGTGCCTGGCTCGTTGGCAACACCGATCGGTCAGATCATGCTCCCTGTGACTTTCGGCACACAGGAGAACCTGCAAACAAAAAAGGTCATGTTCGACGTAGTTGATTTTGGGACGATGTACAATGCCATCTTAGGACGACCAACCCTCGCCAAGTTTATGGCAGCTACTCACTATGCATACCAACGCATGAAGATGCCGGGGCCAAAAGGGTCATCACGATAAGGGGTTCCGCGTAGAACGCGCTGCTTTGCAACAAGGACAGTCTAGACATCGCTGAACAACTCTAGGGAGACGAGAAGGGCGGGCACCTCAATCAGGTCGAGGAACACCAGATTCAGTCACCAATAAGGATAGACACCAGAGAGACTTCCGACGAAGCGTCCGGAGACAAATCCCCATAGGACGGGGACCCGGTTCAATGACTTATCTAGAACTAGGCTGACGGCAACAAAACTGCTTTTCCAGGTACCCAGAGTAAGTCTGCACAAGCATCACCCTTCAAGCCCTTGAGTTGCCCCAGTTGAACCAAACTCCTGCATCGCGTCATTGGACCACAGAACAAACCAGTCGATGATAAAGCCCTCCAGGCGCCTCTGCCTAGCATGCGCTCCCGATAGAACATTCAGCGGTACATGACATGGAAATCGGAGAACTCAGAGCAACTCTCAGGCAGAAGGGCATGTCACCAGTTTTTTCGTTTTGTTAGTTCTCAGCAACAGATAAGCTAGCTTTTTTTGTTCCTTCTCAGGCAATTTGTAAACACATACCCAGTTGAATATGATCCACATTCATAATTTTCCACTCGAATTTTTTTCCAATAAACAGTTGGGAGCTGGATAGGTGGTGCGGGAGTGATGAGTTTCCAACAATAGGTCATACAAAAAACCCAAAAGCTCAAGTACTTGAAAAGCGAAGAAAGATCAAACTCTAGACTCGGGGAGGGGGAGGGGAGGAAGGTCCCTTATCACGTTGACGAGTGACAGGGAGTCCCTGAACTCTCCACTCGACCTCAACGTAAGGCCTGACCAACTGAGAACCCTAGCTAGCAGAAATCTCCAAAACGTATATCGATGATAAAGTAGAGGGTACGAGCTACGGCATATTAAGCGAAGCTTGTCAAAACTGTAGTAAATCGACAAGGCTCTCTAGCTGCTTGTCAGACAAATGTAATTGGGTCAGGCTGACACTAAGACACCTTATCAAGTATGCCCAGTAAAAAACATGGTACCAGCTACTTGATCAAAAGAACCTACTAAACGAGGCTAAGATTACGTAAATAAGCACAGTGTAATCACTAATCACAAGACTGTCAAGTTCTTTGTTCACAGGAAAATCAAATGTCAAGACGATCGATAAACACGTCAGTGGCATCCCGCATTTCCTCGACCAACTTCTCAGCGCCCTCGGTCTCCGCCCCAGATAGGTCATTGCAGAGGGCGCCGACATCCATCTCAAGATATTGGGCCTTCAGCAAAACAAGGGCCATGGCTAGGGAGTCCCAAACCCCTGGCTGGAGCTGGGCCTTGACATGGGTTTCCAGCACCGGCTTCAGATGCAAGATTGCTACCACCACGTCCTGCATCCGAGTGGCGTGAGAAGAACCCTCGGGGATATCAACCCCAGCTTCATCGAGAGCGGCCTCCAACACCCCCATGGTGTTCTCGAGTTCATCCTTCAGGGTAGCCACTCAGGACTCGCTCTGAGACATCTTCGACCAGACATTGACAAGCATGCATCCCGAATGAAGCTTGTCATCCTCCAATTTGGCCTTGTCCCTCTTGAGCCATTCCGCCTTGGCCTTGAGCTCGGACACCTCGGCGTCCTTCTCCTTCACTTGCTTCGTCAACTTCTCAATTTCCACCTGGAGAGGGATAGATTGGGATATGGCAAACTACAACCAGCAAAGGTTAGTCTTCTAGCAAAGCAAATATGTAAGTAACGCTTCTTCCCTTACCTTCAGTAGAGAGGCAATGCACTAAGGGAACTCAAGGCTGCCCTTGACAAGCTTCACTAAGTCTATGGGTAGTAGCGGTGTGGACCCCTCGGACGGAGAGGTAGAAGGAATTCTCGTCACTACTGCCGGAGGGGACCATAGCTGGAAGAAGACCCATCCCCGAGGCCAGCGTAGCTATCGAAGTCGGCGCTGCTGGAAGACGTGACCTTGGTCGGGGCAAGACCCAGCCTAAGAAGAAAAAGGAGGAAAAGAGATCTTCACCATCACACGAAATTTCCTCGGAGACAGTTCAACCCTTTGGACGCCCGCCGAATCTAGATAAGCTTCACTATGGAAATCACGGGCCTGCCTTAACCACTCGGTGGGGTACTCGTATGTTCCTTCTCGAAAAAAAGGATAACTCGGGGGGCTAACAAGCCACTCAGGATTATCCACTGTCTGAATGGAAAATAAGCTGTTCCGAGTAGGTACCGCAGGGTACTCAGAAGGTAATTTCGATGAACTAGGAATACCTTTGACTAGAGATACTGCCTGACTGGGTTTACTCCTAGTTAATCCATCTCGGCCTCATTTCACGTACTGATGGGGGCCTTCATGATGAGTATTACATTAATACCATATACGGGGTAGTATCAGTATACAAATACCCTAGATATTCGGGGCCGTTGATGTAGCAGTCCAGGAATCTTGGAGATAATGAGTCCTTACGTAATAAGGGCAAGGAAATCTTTGAACTAGGAAGTCAATCCCTATGTTTAAGGATGACAGGTTAGAGACAAGTCCATGACCTCTACGACTCGGGTCATCTTCTATATAAAGGACGTGAGGACCCCCAAGGGAGGGGCAGACTCAAGCAGATAGAATCAAAGCCATACATCAGTAAGAAGCCTTCAGAGATTGAGCCCTAGCCATGTCAGAGCTCCTATCTTACCACCAGCCTCCACGAGAAGACTCCACAAGCCATCCAGGTCTACTTGGGGAAGGACCCGACTAGGTTTAGATCCCATCAAGGATGGCCACTAACATCCCCTTTTATAAGCTACTCGGGATCAATATATACCAATAGGACATAGGGTTATTATTCCATGGGAGGCCCGAACCTGTATAAAAACCCTGGTCCGTGTTCCCCGATACTGCTAGATAACGGTCCAGGGTCCCTACCCTTCAACAAATCTCTCTGTCTCATGACTACCATAATATCGGTGGTTTACCAATCGTCCATACATAGCATATGAAATCGGCCATATCCCTTCTTTTGTTTCGAACATTCTTGTAAGCCCTCAAAAAACTTTTTGCAAATAAGGCTTGCTCTTCCTTGAGAAAAGATTCAAGTTGAGCATCTGAAAGAGCTACCAAAGATAAACCAGGAGAAGAAGAAATCATGCAAGTGTCAGAGTTGACACTAGGAGACACCATCCCCCATGGATCCAAGGAGGTGTTTCTAATTGAGGCCAAGTTCTTGGACTTAGTTCCACTTCGGTTATCCAAAGTTATCTCATGAGTTGAGAGCTTGGAAAACAAAAGATCAAGTGTGAGGGTGGCAAGATTTGTGGACTCTTGGATGACTATCTTCCACACTTCATAAGAGGGCTCTAAGGTGCCATCTCCGAGTTGAAGTATCTCACCCCACACTTCTATTTCTTGGATTCCAAATCAAGCAACTCAAAGAGGAGACGTTCATATGTCAAACCAAGTACGTCAAGGACATGTTGAAGAGGTTTGACATGGAGAGCGCCAGCCCCATCCGAACCCCAATGAAAACAAATGGCTATGTCGACCTCAACATTGATGGGAAGTCGGTTGATCAAAAGGTATATCGTTCCATGATAGGATCTTTTCTTTATCTTTGTCCATCTAGGCCCGACATCACGCTTAGTAAATATATGTGTGCAAGGTTTCAAGCCACTCCTAAGGAGTGTCACTTAGTGGCGGTTAAAAGAATTCTATGATATCTTGTTCATTCCTCACACTTAGGTCTTTGGTATCCTAAGGGTTCTAGTTTTGATCTTATTGGATATTCGGATTCGGATTATACGGGTTGCAAGGTTGATAGAAAGAGTACCTCTGAAACATGTCAATTCCTAGGTAGATCACTAGTTTTGTGGGCCTCCAAGAAACAAAACTCCGTAGCCCTATCCACTGCTGAAGCTGAATATGTCTCCGCCGGTAGTTGTTACGCTCAATTGTTGTGGATGAGCCAAACTTTGAAGGATTATGGAATTAATATGGGTAAAATGCCTTTTTTATGTGATAATGAAAGTGCAATAAAAATTGCCAACAACCCCGTCCAACATTCCCGAACCAAACATATAGACATCCATCATCATTTTCTTAGGGATCATGTTGCAGAAGGAGATATAGAGATAAGTCATGTAAGGATCAAAAATAATTAGCGGATATCCTCACCAAACCCTAGATGAGCATAGGTTTTGAGAGTTAAGAAATGAACTTAATATCATTGATTCTAGAAACTTGGCTTGAACTCTTGCACTTTCATATATATGCCATACCTTGATGATTTAGAGCTTTAGATGTAAGTACACATATAGGTGGAGTGTCAAAATTGTTAATATATTGACACATCCATACACATGTGAATAGATCAACACTTTGTAATTATGTCATGTTCATATTGATCAAACTACAACAGTTGAGTCTTTGCCTATTGAAGTCCTATTCTCAAATGAATAAGTGACTTTATGTAGTGACCCTATTCTTAAAAAAAAACAAGGGCAGTGAAAATTTTCGAGAACAAAAACGATTTCCTTCGTTCGCATGCATGCATATAGATACTCCACAAATGACTTCGATTAAAACCCTAACTTGCGACTTTATGATTGATGTGGAATAGAACAGTGAAATCAATGTTAGTAAGAATTCATGCTTCTAAGATTTCTATATATCCTAAACACCCTAGTTCTCCATAAATTGTGGCGCGTCAAGTAGAACTCGTTGGTATATTCAGACCTAGGATTTTGTTTCTTCTCAAAGCTGGCCTCCTCGAACAAAATTAAGATGAGTTAATTAACTAATCCTCCCCTATTCCAAGTATAATAAAATTTTATAGCTAACTGTTGTATTGATGAAAAATAATCGAAGAAGATAATTCAAGTGCTTAGGGTTGAAATTTCATTTTTGAAATATAACACTAAAGTGTTAAAACATGCACGAAAACTAGGTCTATAGACTTTTATTTACTTTAAAGCAGCAAAGAACTACAACAAAATAAAGAAAACTGTCTTACCTGCCGCGCGGGCCCCGTTGGCATCTCCCCCTTTTCTCCCCCCCTCGGCAGATCCTTTCTCCCTCCACTTTTTCTTTTTCTTCACCCGCCGGCAGGCCACTCTCTCCACCTGGCAACTTCCTCCTCTCCACGTAGCAACCCCAGCAGGCAGCAGTCTTCTTCTTCCTTCTCTCCCCTGCCATTTTCTTCTCCTCAAAAACCCAGTGCTCCTCCTCTCCTCACTTCCTTCTTTCCCTGCCGAGCTCCCCAAGAAACCCCAGATCCACCGCATCACCTCCATCTCCACCTCCGGCCACCCTCTCCTCCTCCAGTGCACCCCGCCGCCGGCGCCCTTGCTCCTTCCCGTGCGCCGTTCCTTCCTCCCCTCAGCTCCCCACCGATTCCCCAGTGCATGCCGCCTGAGCCGCCCCTTTTGCTCTGCGCCCAGCTCCGGTTGGCCGCCCCTCGCCCCGCCGGCCACCGCGCCGCTCTCCAGGGACGCCGCCGGTCTCACCTCCACCACCTTTCTCCACCACCTTCCGGCCGAGCAAGCCACGCGCGCCGCCGCTTCAAGCCCGCCGCCGACCACATCAGCACCACGCCGCCCGGCGGGCCACCTCTGCCGCTCGCCGCCCTCGGGCTCCCCGCCGCCGCTCGGCCGCCCGCAGAGCTCCGCCTCCACCTCCGTGGCCGCTCCGCCGTCTGAGCCGCCGCCGCCGGCGAGCTTGCCCCGGCTGCGCCCATGACCGCGCCGCCCTCCTCACCTTGGCTGGCCTTGCCACCGCCGCCGGCCAGCGCCTCCCGGGTCTGCCGCCCCCATCCACGCCGGCGTCGCTCTCCTCCAGGGCGAGCTCCGGACCGCCTCAACATCTCCTCCAGCGGCGTTCCAAGCCCCGAAGCTTTTCCTCAGCAACTGAGCCACCAGCTCCAAGCCCGAGCCCACGCCGCTATCCTTGAACTCGCCGCCGTCGATGCCAGGGTGAGGTTCGCCTCCGACGTTTCCTTCTCCTTCTCTTGCCTTCCGGTTCTTCGTGCTCGTCGCCGATGAACCCTATTTTACCACGCTGACTGAAGTCCAAAGCATATAGTGACAGTTAGGTAGGTTTAGGGATAAGCTTAAACATCTTGTTAGTTAAGATTAATTCTCTGTTTCTTGACCTGACACATGTGTGCTAGCAATTGAGCACTTAGGTTAGGCTGATTTACATGTATACCTTAATATTGATCCTTAGCTATGGAGGCCTCTGTGCTTAAACACTTAGTAATGCTTACCTGATAAGAAAATATGGTGCTCAGTTCATGACTTTTGTAAGGTTATTGTGCTTGTCCATGATTTTAAGCTTAGATAGTTAACTACGTCCTATGTATATGCTCTTTTACTAACGGATCTTAACTGAAAAGAATAGATGTTGCGGTTAGTTCACTAATTAACTGCTGTTAGATTAATAAGTAACGAATGATGTTTTGACCCATTTAGTAATCAGTTACTCCATTGAGGACTAGTCGTATAAAGGTCAAGCAATTGCAAGAGAAATGCTAACGATTAAGAATAGGACATGTTTCTTATACAAGATCTAATTACGCTGTCCAGATAATGCTCAAACAATGTGCTAATGCTAAAGAATGATTAAACAAGCCAATACCTTATTTGACTATAGGATATACGAGCCCTAATCACTTTTTCTATTGAGCTAATGGTCGACGGTTAAACCTCGACCAGCAACTGTATGCTGTCCAGTCAGTAGGTCTTGAGTAGGGTTAACTGAATTAACAGCCAAGCTGTATTAGAAATATACCTAATGATCCGATAATCAAGTGGACTAGTGACCACATCTAATTAGTGACCACGGCATATTGATAATGTCCCGACATTCTTAATAATTGGCTAACAAACCAAAGTTAGTTAAATTGATAACTGACGGTTGAAATTAACATACTTCATGTTAATAGCTGCTCAAATAAAGATACTACCGTATTACTTGGGTAGATTAGTACCAACGTAATTGCAACAGATTCAATCTGGATCGATTTACTAATCAATGGATGCATTAGTGAGTCAACTGTGCTCAACCTACTTAACTACTTCGGGTAAGCAATGTTAGACAACTAATTGGCATCCCGACCTAATAGGTATTATGGGTAGATATTGTTAACCACAAGCAGTGGCTAACAAAAGCTAGTCCTTGGTTAGTGAACTTAAAACATTAGCTAGGATTGACTGAGGCTTAACCATTGTAGTAATAACGGAAATGATTAGCTAATTATCATTATTGTATACAAGATAAACTAATTATTGTGAATCATCAAAGAAACACGCCCAATAGGTGTACCTTTAGCCACTAGTAGGGGGCAGACACACCAATTCATCGGTGGCTCTAGTAACTGTTAGTTGTACCCATAACCGTTAGTCATCCTCGAGCCCTCACCACCCAGCTAATTATAAGAATATCGAAATTCTTTTCTTTACTGAGAAAAATACAAAAAGAATCCTAGAGAATCTAGCTTAACAGTCAAATTAAAAATGTGTAGTATCATAACTCACCCAAACCCAGTACGAAAACCTATCATTCCATGCATCCATTCATGTATATGTTTACCCCGGTTTAAAGTCATACCACAACTAAACCTACACTGATATGGAATGAATACATCGTTCTTAATCCACCATGTTTGCATCTCATGCATTTTCGTCCTTTTCGAATTAGTTTCTTAGGGTTGCTTTTTCCCTTTTTAGAAGTCGCTTGGTTCTTACCGGTGTTTCAAGTATTCTGGAGTTCTCCCGCATGCTCCCCGCAAGATCAGGAACAACCCGAACAAGGCAAGCAGAGCTTGTTGCATCTTTACCTTCCGTACTCTTGTGTATGCCCTCTTTATATGTGCTATGTGTATGGATGTTTATCTGTGAATTGTCGCAAGTTGCGTACACTAGCATGTGTAGGATGTGTCTTACGTCGAGAACATCTAATGGCTCTACAACTAAATGGTTAAGTGAGTTGCGAGAGCCGAGGGCGTGCGCAATGGGTACGGTTGGTGTTCATCGTAGTTTGATGGCGACGCGGGTGTAAGTAGAGATTTAGTCGCCACACCAACCCTATCTTCAGCGTGTCACCATCCCTTATCACACGTGGACGCTAGCGAGAACCAACACTGAGGATAGTTGGGAGTAGGCATGCACTTTGGAGGCTCGCTACCTCCAAACTGTTATGCACTCACTATGCCTGCAGGGGTTGAGTTGTCGGTAGCGGTTCGAGAGATTAAAATGAACTTGTTGAGGATTGGATCAATTTGGATTGGATTTAGGGGCTGCCCTAATCGAATTGGATGAGGTTTAATGGATTGGTTTGGGATTGGACTCAGGGGTTGCCCCAATGGATTTGGATTTGATGACTTGATCGCGTGGTAGCTTGATTGTGGTATGTTTGTGCCCTGAGTTAGTCTGTCATTTGGTATGTTTCTACTTCACCTTATTACTGTTATGTTCTTAAGTTGTATATTGTTACTCTGAGAAGCATTCATGTTTAATTGTGTTGTACTAGTATGAGTAGGACATTTAATCAAGCACGAATAAGTCTTGCGAGTACGTTTGTACTCACCTAGGTTAATCCTAGAGCTTGCAGGTGAGCCGGTGGTCGATGATTATTTTGACGAAGCTTGAACTCGGGTTTCCTCGGTTGTGTTCGATTGTGGGATAGTTGGTGTTTTGTTCAGCGACCACTATGTCGCTGTGGGTCTAATCATTTTGCTTCCGCTGTTGTTAAATTTCTCCGTACTCGGATATGTTTCCGGTGATAACCAACTGATGTAATATATCGTCCCATCGTGGACTGTTATTATTAATATCGTAATGTAGAGCTTTGTGATGATATCCGAGTTGTTGATCCAGGCTGCCCCTGCACAATGCGTGAATGATATGAAGTGTATGGGTATGCCGTGAAGGATCGAGGCCGTACCATTTTCTACTAAGTCGAGCAGGTGTTGGTTGAGTGACCCGCTGGCTGAGATGCTGTGCCGGCCAGGCAGGGTGTGGGCGTTCTACCGGGCTTTCGAGCGACCCACTAGCTTCCGAGCTAGGTTAGGGTGTGGGTAGAATTGCCGGGCTCCTCCGACCTTGCTTGTCGCGGTAGGATTCGGGAACGACTCTGACTCTTCACCGGATTATGGAATCGTATGTGGTTTTGGGAAGATTGGTCGCTTCCGGCCGGCTCGCACGTGGCGGGTGTCGGATCGTTCTACCTTGGTGCATACGGCGCAGGTACCGTGCCACCGGGCTGACGAGTCCTTCGGTCCTTGGCGACTTCGCGTTCCCCTAATCATATGCAATTCTGGGTCCGTGACAGCTTGGTATCAGAGCCGAGCTGACCGTAGGGAACCAATTGCAGGTGGTCGTTAGATAGGAGCTTCCGCTGCGCCATCGCCATTTGGCCAGCAAAATTATTTGAAAAGTTAAACCCTATGTTTAAAATTAATAAGTAGATTGCTCTTTATTCCTTAACCTCATCGCTCTTAGTTCTGAATTTCTTCTCTATTGCATTTGTTTTCGCTTGTGTGGCTAACCCTATCCTCTCTAACCCTAAAATTGTATAGAATGGTGGATTGTGACAAATTTTGGTGGATTATTAGAAAGTAGACGATCTTTGGTCAAAGCAAAATTGGAATGGATGGAATTGAGTAAGATTTCAGAAATAAAATTAGGAATCTGAATGTCTATGTGGCCCCTTGATGCTATGATCGCAGATGGAAGATGGTATGTTGCCTTGGCTGGTAATCAAGATACTAAGGTTTGTTTAAGGAGATTAATTACGGTGATTAGACTATAGATCTCTAGAAATCTCAAGAAATAATAAGGTCTTATTGGATTCCTCTTAGGGAAATGACTCTATTGTCGGTGGATGATGTTTTCGAGATCAGAGTCATGCTGAAAATAAAAATTTGAGAAGGAGTACAGGATTAATAAGTCTATTTGGATTACAGGGCTATATAAATCTTGGATTTTGATTGGATTATAGGGAATTGTTGGACTAATTCCTAGGTCAAAGGTCATAGTATTAGCAAATACCCTTTTGAAATTGGAGTAAGGTTAGAGATAGTATATGAATTTCAGTAGGTTAACCTAAATGAGTTGGATTAATAGGAGATGCAATGGAGTGTGAAGAATTAACTGATTTAGCAAAGTAATTAATTATTGCTAGTAGATAATTTCCTTGACATTGATTCTAAATGAAAAAGTGATGGACAAAAGTAGAGATTGATTACCAGACCAATTGATTATGATTATGACTTGGCATCAACGGCGAATGGATCTTTGGCGGTTCATGATATAAGCATTATCGGAGGATCTAATGTATTCATAGGTCTCTAGTGATAAGGACCTTGGGTTGCTGTTGGTGCCAATAATTATAATAGATCTGAAGATTGGTTTAGTCATTGGATATTGGTGAAATTAGAAGTATTACCGTTGGGCTTGGATAATTATGAGTTGGCAGGTGATACGATAGAAGACGTACAGATGGCAACACTACTATTGGATTTGGAAAAAATCAGGAGTAATAGATAAAGGGACTTAGATAAATTGTTGGATCGGTGGAATATGATTAATAATGAAGATTTTGAATACTAGTGGATGAGATTAAAATGAAGTCTATAGATGGAGGATTAATAGAAAGTGTTCATGGGCAAAGTTAAATGTTGGATTACCATTAAGATAATACTTATAGGTTAGGTAGATGATCTATGGAATTCGATTTTCCTATAGGAAATTGCTAAGGTAGTGATCTGTCTTTAGAAAGATGTTTTGGTGAAATAGTTGAACTCTACATGCTAAAGGATTGAACCAAAATAGGTTAAACCGAATTGATAGTGCATGTTAAAAGATTAATGGATGATTTAGGGATAAGAACTTGAAGTAGTTGCTAGAGGGTATGTTTTGATTTAAATTAGGGAGATTTGAGGGAAGACAGAAGAAAGTCAATAATTATAGGCTACAGAATTGATGGATTGCGAAAGGAGGAGCATTTGAATATTGATACATTGATGGGTATAGATTCCTGAATTGGATTCAATTAGGTCCACCTAGAGAATATTTGATGGAGATCACGATATAATGTGGGTGGAATGTAGATAATTATAATCTGGGAAATGTGATTGGGAAATAGCTTTTGAAGTAAGCCTAACTAACCAAATAACATAGAACGGAGTTCTTGTTAAAAATAAACAATAAAGTAAAAGACGTTTTAAACTCATCCCAAAACAATGAAGGCAATTACCACTATCTGAGACCGATCCTCATATTCATAATTCTTTCTTTCCAATCTAGAGTAGTTATGACCATGCAATTCTCTTGCCTCGGCCACACCTAAGCTAAGGTCAGTTGTTCATACCAGCTTTTCTCACTCAAACCAACAATCTTGAATTCTGAATTTGCAAGACTAGCAATTGCCGCAACACCTCTTAGTTGCTCCTGCTCTTTTCACCTTCGTCTCTCCCCTTAACCAAGTGTAGAGCCTATTAAAGCTGGAACACCGTGGAATGATAATCTGATCTGGTTTTCTTCTTCCAGAACTAGTGTAAAAGTGGATAAGTAATTCTGCTTTCTCCCTATCGACGGCTTAGTATCAGTTGGTATCTCGTCAAGGTCTTGCTGCAAGTGGAACACCTCTTTTTCTCTTCCTTACCATAGGAATCTCGGGACGAGATTCTTTTAAGGGGGGTAGGTTTTGTAGTGACCCTATTCTTAAAAAAAAACAAGGGCAGTGAAAATTTTCGAGAACAAAAACGATTTCCTTCGTTCGCATGCATGCATATAGATACTCCACAAATGACTTCGATTAAAAACCCTAACTTGCGACTTTATGATTGATGTGGAATAGAACAGTGAAATCAATGTTAGTAAGAATTCATGCTTCTAAGATTTCTATATATCCTAAACACCCTAGTTCTCCATAAATTGTGGCGCGTCAAGTAGAACTCGTTGGTATATTCAGACCTAGGATTTTGTTTCTTCTCAAAGCTGGCCTCCTCGAACAAAATTAAGATGAGTTAATTAACTAATCCTCCCCTATTCCAAGTATAATAAAATTTTATAGCTAACTGTTGTATTGATGAAAAATAATCGAAGAAGATAATTCAAGTGCTTAGGGTTGAAATTTCATTTTTGAAATATAACACTAAAGTGTTAAAACATGCACGAAAACTAGGTCTATAGACTTTTATTTACTTTAAAGCAGCAAAGAACTACAACAAAATAAAGAAAACTGTCTTACCTGCCGCGCGGGCCCCGTTG
Source organism: Stipa capillata (assembly GCA_019208055.1). Taxonomy (NCBI): domain Eukaryota; kingdom Viridiplantae; phylum Streptophyta; class Magnoliopsida; order Poales; family Poaceae; genus Stipa; species Stipa capillata. The sequence continues at coordinate 34,136 of JAGXJF010001563.1, read as the reverse complement.
GCATCTCCCCCTTTTCTCCCCCCCCTCGGCAGATCCTTTCTCCCTCCACTTTTTCTTTTTCTTCACCCGCCGGCAGGCCACTCTCTCCACCTGGCAACTTCCTCCTCTCCACGTAGCAACCCCAGCAGGCAGCAGTCTTCTTCTTCCTTCTCTCCCCTGCCATTTTCTTCTCCTCAAAAACCCAGTGCTCCTCCTCTCCTCACTTCCTTCTTTCCCTGCCGAGCTCCCCAAGAAACCCCAGATCCACCGCATCACCTCCATCTCCACCTCCGGCCACCCTCTCCTCCTCCAGTGCACCCCGCCGCCGGCGCCCTTGCTCCTTCCCGTGCGCCGTTCCTTCCTCCCCTCAGCTCCCCACCGATTCCCCAGTGCATGCCGCCTGAGCCGCCCCTTTTGCTCTGCGCCCAGCTCCGGTTGGCCGCCCCTCGCCCCGCCGGCCACCGCGCCGCTCTCCAGGGACGCCGCCGGTCTCACCTCCACCACCTTTCTCCACCACCTTCCGGCCGAGCAAGCCACGCGCGCCGCCGCTTCAAGCCCGCCGCCGACCACATCAGCACCACGCCGCCCGGCGGGCCACCTCTGCCGCTCGCCGCCCTCGGGCTCCCCGCCGCCGCTCGGCCGCCCGCAGAGCTCCGCCTCCACCTCCGTGGCCGCTCCGCCGTCTGAGCCGCCGCCGCCGGCGAGCTTGCCCCGGCTGCGCCCATGACCGCGCCGCCCTCCTCACCTTGGCTGGCCTTGCCACCGCCGCCGGCCAGCGCCTCCCGGGTCTGCCGCCCCCATCCACGCCGGCGTCGCTCTCCTCCAGGGCGAGCTCCGGACCGCCTCAACATCTCCTCCAGCGGCGTTCCAAGCCCCGAAGCTTTTCCTCAGCAACTGAGCCACCAGCTCCAAGCCCGAGCCCACGCCGCTATCCTTGAACTCGCCGCCGTCGATGCCAGGGTGAGGTTCGCCTCCGACGTTTCCTTCTCCTTCTCTTGCCTTCCGGTTCTTCGTGCTCGTCGCCGATGAACCCTATTTTACCACGCTGACTGAAGTCCAAAGCATATAGTGACAGTTAGGTAGGTTTAGGGATAAGCTTAAACATCTTGTTAGTTAAGATTAATTCTCTGTTTCTTGACCTGACACATGTGTGCTAGCAATTGAGCACTTAGGTTAGGCTGATTTACATGTATACCTTAATATTGATCCTTAGCTATGGAGGCCTCTGTGCTTAAACACTTAGTAATGCTTACCTGATAAGAAAATATGGTGCTCAGTTCATGACTTTTGTAAGGTTATTGTGCTTGTCCATGATTTTAAGCTTAGATAGTTAACTACGTCCTATGTATATGCTCTTTTACTAACGGATCTTAACTGAAAAGAATAGATGTTGCGGTTAATTCACTAATTAACTGCTGTTAGATTAATAAGTAACGAATGATGTTTTGACCCATTTAGTAATCAGTTACTCCATTGAGGACTAGTCGTATAAAGGTCAAGCAATTGCAAGAGAAATGCTAACGATTAAGAATAGGACATGTTTCTTATACAAGATCTAATTACGCTGTCCAGATAATGCTCAAACAATGTGCTAATGCTAAAGAATGATTAAACAAGCCAATACCTTATTTGACTATAGGATATACGAGCCCTAATCACTTTTTCTATTGAGCTAATGGTCGACGGTTAAACCTCGACCAGCAACTGTATGCTGTCCAGTCAGTAGGTCTTGAGTAGGGTTAACTGAATTAACAGCCAAGCTGTATTAGAAATATACCTAATGATCCGATAATCAAGTGGACTAGTGACCACATCTAATTAGTGACCACGGCATATTGATAATGTCCCGACATTCTTAATAATTGGCTAACAAACCAAAGTTAGTTAAATTGATAACTGACGGTTGAAATTAACATACTTCATGTTAATAGCTGCTCAAATAAAGATACTACCGTATTACTTGGGTAGATTAGTACCAACGTAATTGCAACAGATTCAATCTGGATCGATTTACTAATCAATGGATGCATTAGTGAGTCAACTGTGCTCAACCTACTTAACTACTTCGGGTAAGCAATGTTAGACAACTAATTGGCATCCCGACCTAATAGGTATTATGGGTAGATATTGTTAACCACAAGCAGTGGCTAACAAAAGCTAGTCCTTGGTTAGTGAACTTAAAACATTAGCTAGGATTGACTGAGGCTTAACCATTGTAGTAATAACGGAAATGATTAGCTAATTATCATTATTGTATACAAGATAAACTAATTATTGTGAATCATCAAAGAAACACGCCCAATAGGTGTACCTTTAGCCACTAGTAGGGGGCAGACACACCAATTCATCGGTGGCTCTAGTAACTGTTAGTTGTACCCATAACCGTTAGTCATCCTCGAGCCCTCACCACCCAGCTAATTATAAGAATATCGAAATTCTTTTCTTTACTGAGAAAAATACAAAAAGAATCCTAGAGAATCTAGCTTAACAGTCAAATTAAAAATGTGTAGTATCATAACTCACCCAAACCCAGTACGAAAACCTATCATTCCATGCATCCATTCATGCATATGTTTACCCCGGTTTAAAGTCATACCACAACTAAACCTACACTGATATGGAATGAATACATCGTTCTTAATCCACCATGTTTGCATCTCATGCATTTTCGTCCTTTTCGAATTAGTTTCTTAGGGTTGCTTTTTCCCTTTTTAGAAGTCGCTTGGTTCTTACCGGTGTTTCAAGTATTCTGGAGTTCTCCCGCATGCTCCCGCAAGATCAGGAACAACCCGAACAAGGCAAGCAGAGCTTGTTGCATCTTTACCTTCCGTACTCTTGTGTATGCCCTCTTTATATGTGCTATGTGTATGGATGTTTATCTGTGAATTGTCGCAAGTTGCGTACACTAGCATGTGTAGGATGTGTCTTACGTCGAGAACATCTAATGGCTCTACAACTAAATGGTTAAGTGAGTTGCGAGAGCCGAGGGCGTGCGCAATGGGTACGGTTGGTGTTCATCGTAGTTTGATGGCGACGCGGGTGTAAGTAGAGATTTAGTCGCCACACCAACCCTATCTTCAGCGTGTCACCATCCCTTATCACACGTGGACGCTAGCGAGAACCAACACTGAGGATAGTTGGGAGTAGGCATGCACTTTGGAGGCTCGCTACCTCCAAACTGTTATGCACTCACTATGCCTGCAGGGGTTGAGTTGTCGGTAGCGGTTCGAGAGATTAAAATGAACTTGTTGAGGATTGGATCAATTTGGATTGGATTTAGGGGCTGCCCTAATCGAATTGGATGAGGTTTAATGGATTGGTTTGGGATTGGACTCAGGGGTTGCCCCAATGGATTTGGATTTGATGACTTGATCGCGTGGTAGCTTGATTGTGGTATGTTTGTGCCCTGAGTTAGTCTGTCATTTGGTATGTTTCTACTTCACCTTATTACTGTTATGTTCTTAAGTTGTATATTGTTACTCTGAGAAGCATTCATGTTTAATTGTGTTGTACTAGTATGAGTAGGACATTTAATCAAGCACGAATAAGTCTTGCGAGTACGTTTGTACTCACCTAGGTTAATCCTAGAGCTTGCAGGTGAGCCGGTGGTCGATGATTATTTTGACGAAGCTTGAACTCGGGTTTCCTCGGTTGTGTTCGATTGTGGGATAGTTGGTGTTTTGTTCAGCGACCACTATGTCGCTGTGGGTCTAATCATTTTGCTTCCGCTGTTGTTAAATTTCTCCGTACTCGGATATGTTTCCGGTGATAACCAACTGATGTAATATATCGTCCCATCGTGGACTGTTATTATTAATATCGTAATGTAGAGCTTTGTGATGATATCCGAGTTGTTGATCCAGGCTGCCCCTGCACAATGCGTGAATGATATGAAGTGTATGGGTATGCCGTGAAGGATCGAGGCCGTACCATTTTCTACTAAGTCGAGCAGGTGTTGGTTGAGTGACCCGCTGGCTGAGATGCTGTGCCGGCCAGGCAGGGTGTGGGCGTTCTACCGGGCTTTCGAGCGACCCACTAGCTTCCGAGCTAGGTTAGGGTGTGGGTAGAATTGCCGGGCTCCTCCGACCTTGCTTGTCGCGGTAGGATTCGGGAACGACTCTGACTCTTCACCGGATTATGGAATCGTATGTGGTTTTGGGAAGATTGGTCGCTTCCGGCCGGCTCGCACGTGGCGGGTGTCGGATCGTTCTACCTTGGTGCATACGGCGCAGGTACCGTGCCACCGGGCTGACGAGTCCTTCGGTCCTTGGCGACTTCGCGTTCCCCTAATCATATGCAATTCTGGGTCCGTGACACTTTAGTGCTTAGATTGACTCATACATGGTGGAAACACCACTGAACTTTACTTCTGCTTACCCTTGACATGTTTCTCATTTCAACTCAAAACTAGTCTTCCATGGAATTTATTGCTTATTTTCTCATAATTTTACTAAAATCACATCTAAATGTTGTTTCGATTGATTTGGTGTTGGCCATTGGATGTGGTAAGGGTACACAAGGTCATCCCTAGTGCTATCTCTCTAAATACCTCATCTAAATTCATCCAAATTCCATGCACAATGGTTTTTAAAACTCGTCAAAATTCTGTCTCAGAAGAGGTCGGACAGTCCGGATCATTGCCAGAGTATCCGGATTTTGTGAACCGGACCATCCGGATTTGACCCGGAGTGTCTGGCAAGCCGGACAGTCCGGGCTGAATCCGGATAGTCCAGATAGGGTCCAAAGGGCATATAACTCTAGATAGGGAGGTTTTTTTCACTTCCCACTCTTTTGCCCCACCTCTAACCAATGCCCCTTGAGCCGTCGCCGCCATCCAGACTCTCCGAGGTGCTCTCCGACCGTCCGGAGCCTCCGAGTCCTCTCCAGATTAAAGACCTCTCCTTCTTCTTCAACTTCATCCGCGAGTTCCTCTTCTTCTCCGATGTGAAGCCATCTCCGAAAATCAACCCCACCGGAGTTGCCTTAGCCCATCCTCACCAAGTTAGGGCAAGATGGGACCTTCCTCGGGTAATGCTCTTGATTTGCCATCATCTTCCTCCACGAAATCTCTTGAAAATCCTTGTTATTCACAGCCACTTTATGGATTTCATGCAAATTAGGGTTAGAATAGATGATCATCTTGCCCTATGAACAAAGAATTGTTACTTCAAAGAACTACTGACTGCACCCTACATATCCTCTCGGAGAGAGGCCCCTTTGTTCTGGACTGTCCGACTATTCGGATTTGACCCGGAGTGTCTAGCCAGCCGAACAGTCCGGCCCTAATCCGGAGGGTCCGGGTAGGCTGCAGTCAGGAAACTTCTCAAGTGACACTCAACCTTTGGCCTCCTTTGTAAACATTGTGCACTTATCTTTGCTCTTACGTATCATATTCACAGGTGCTAATAGTGGGGGTTCTAGTGTAGAATGTGGGCTAGCCCGTCAAGCTTTAGGGGACAAGAATCCTCTCAGCTCAAGAAAAACACAAAGAGGCCAGCTGGGAGACCAAGACCAATTGACTACAAGAAGATGAACAAAGAAGAATATCAAAAATTGAGATGGGAGAAGAATCCTTACAGTGAACCAAAGGATTCTCAAAATCCAAACTTTCACTCTAGAATTCAAGAACAAATCTTTAAGACTGTCATTAGGCCTTTGAAGACCCAAGTATGCCCCCAGAAGGCAATTGACTTTGACTATATCAAGTCAAAGGAGGATCACTTTCGGGGGATCTATGAGGCTTGTGAGAAACTGGGGCTTGTCACTTCAGTATTCTTGGAACGATGACATGATCACTCAGTTCTATGCCACTCTCTTTCTTGAAAACAACAGAGAAGGCACCTTCCACTAGATGACAGGAAACATCAAGTATAGGGCAAACTTCAGTGACTTTGCTAGTGCCCTAGGGGTACTAGTGTATGATGACAATGATGAGAATGTGATCAAAATTCACAATGAAGACCCCATGCGTCCCAGTGAGCTCAACAACATGTATAGCTCTAGCTATAGAGGAGCTGTTCTTGGCAACATCAATGGGCTACTTCCATTCTATGATCAGATGGACAAACTGTTCCGCCAGACTCTCACTCCCAAGGTTGGAGATCTCTCTTACATCCGCGGCTATTCTATCAATTTACTTGCCTATGCCAAGGATGAGACTCCCATTGATGCGATGGACTTCATCTACAACGAGATCAGACTGGCCATGGTGGATAGGAGATCCCTCCCTCTCGCTCCATACGTTCAGACTTTCATAGATGCTATCACTGGAGGTCAGCCTGAGTATCAAACTCACCACAGCCTCTACAGGCCAATGATAGAGAAGCCAATTGCTGGAGTCACCACCAGAGATCTGAGGAACAAGCCAACTAGAGATCCACCATATCAACCATTCACTTCCAGTTCTCAGAGAGGCATCATGGCTGCACTCAAGTACATCTTCACCATTTGCAAGAGCAACACCGTGAAGATTGAGAAGACCAACCGCCGTGCCAAGAAGAACAACATCTGCCTCAAGAAGCTTCAAAGGCTCACTGGGAATTAGGATGTGTCTCCTGATGGTTCTGAGTTTGTGCCTAGTGATCCAGAGTAGTTTCCAGACCCCTTTGCTCAACCCGAGTCCTCCTCCATTCCCAGTGCCACCTCCGGTGATGAGCATGATGATGACGACGGCGACAACGGAGCCTTCTCTTAGTTGGGACGATAGTATCGCTTCTTCTGCCTTTTTGGTGTCTTGATGCCAAAGGGGGAGAAGTAGTTCTATTAGGTATCCCGGGTTAATAAGGTTAAAGGTTACAAAGCCTCGTTCTTTTTATTTGAATTTCTTGGATTGGATTTGTAAAACTTCTATGTGGTTGATGTCGTATGCTACTATGTGAGTCTGTCGTGGATTGAACTTATTATTTCTAGTCATGCATATGGTAGTTGAACCATGTATAATGTAATGCTCTATATGACGACATTTTATTGTTATCAAAAATATTTTATGCCATATCCTTTAACATTATGTCAAGACCTAGCAAGGCAATCCCAAATATCTTTGCAAAACTTAATCACCGTATTTCGGATATAGGGGGAGCTCTCAAGTTTTCAACAAATATATGCATAGCACAATCTTTAAGATATCTTTATATGCATACATAAAGGGGGAGCTCACCACATATCCGAGCATTTGAAATCTTTATTCCTATATATGCATCTATGTTGCTAATCGTGTTGTCATCAATCACCAAAAAGGGGTAGATTGAAAGTGCATCTAGGCCCCTAAACATGTTTTGGTGGTTAATGACAAGTGATTAGAGGACTAATGACCACTTGTAAGAATGAAAACAGGTTTAGTCCTCCTCGGATAAAGTAAAAGAAGCATTGACAACCCCTCAAAAGAATAAAGAGGAAAAAAGGTGGTAAATCTCCTAGATATAGATTTTACTATTTAGTGATGAAAGTCACATTGTGTCTAGGAACACCGTAGTATTAAGAGGGGGCTTGATGAACATGATCGAGAAGTATCTTTGCCGAGCTAAACCCTTTTTGTCGCCATATACTCTCAGCGAAAACCCTAAACCCACCTGTCATAGAGATCCGGACCATAGCCCGGACAGTCTAGATGGGGGTCTAGGATTTCTAGAGGAGATCCGGACCCCAGCCCGGACGGTCCGACCAGGTGTCTGGATCTGTACTGCAAATGCCGGACACCGGCCAGAGCATCCGGGTTCCTAGAGGGTCTGGGTGAAATCCGGAGGGTCCGGGTGAAGCCTTCAACAGCCATTCCAGAGAATATTCCTCAGCCACCTCGACTAATTGCCATTGGTTTTGAAAATCCAAAGGGTCCGGCCCAAATCCGAACAGTCCAAATTTTGGCAGATTCCCTCAAATGGCTAGTTTGTGAGGGAGGGAGTCTCTATATAAGCCCCCTTGCTCCAAGCAAGGGGAACTCTTTGCCCACTTCATTTCCTACATACTCAAGAGCATTTCTCCAGTCCTCCAAGCATCAAGAGAAAACCTTGTGAGGAAGAGAAAGATCCGAGTGATTTGAGAATCATTTGAGCAAAGCATCGAGTTCATCTCCAAGTATTCATCAAGCTCATTTCTCTTGGAGATTGGGGTCTCCTAAATGGTTAGGAGTCCTTGAGAACTCCCATCCTTGTGGTGAGCCTCAAGAAGTTTGAAGGGATACCGATACTTCATTAGTGTCGGGATACCGATACTTCATTACAGCACACCCGCGACAATGTCTATCCTATCTATGGAATAAATCTCGACTTGTTTTGATCAGGTAATCCTTATGTGACCCCCTCGTTATTTTCCTTATTCCAATTATTTGGATGAAAGTTGTGAGGGGTCTGAATACTGTTGAACAGCAACCCATCTGCTTGAGCAAGAATTAGACAAGATGACAAAATGGGTCAAAGTAGGTATAGCCGTTCGAGGCAAAAATCAAGGGACAAGAAGTGAGATTTCTCCATACGGAAGTGCTACGGCATGGACTCAATAGCAGCTCGCGATGGAATCTTGGACAAAGCATCGTCAAGTAGCGATAAACAGCCACGCTACTAGATTTCAGAGTAGAAACTTCTAAGAGGATGTTAAAAGGATGGTTTGGTGCCCGCTATCCTGCAGGGGTAGCAAAGGCACCTTGGGGACATCGAGATCATGATTGAGATGAAGGAGGGATGAATTTAGGATTTGGCAAAAAAGGGAGACATAGAAACAGAAAAGGAAAGCTCCGGCATACCACTCTCAGAGAAGCCAAGAGTAGCTGTCACGCCCCGAATTTCCGGAACCTGAAAATTAGGGCTAACAAAAACTTTTTCGTTAATAATGTCAGCTAAAAATACACTTAATTAAAACTGTAGTTCAAATCATGTTGAAGCTAAATACCAAACACGAAAAACCCTTGTCTTTATCTCTACCGATCCCCGTTTAGTCGGAACCCTAGTTCCTCAAACCTTCGTCCGACAACGCGGACAATTCCGTTCAACACCTGATTCCATATGGGGTTACCTACTCATGCTTTCCCACCACAAATGCACCTCCGGCATCCACCTCTTTTTCCTAGCCGGTATAACCCGAACCCACGACTACAGCAAAGAAACCCCGTGGCACCTCTGAGAAATATAGACGTATATATGCCCTAAACTTTCTCCGAATACCATGACCTTCTGCCACCTACTTCGCCGCATCAGATCACGAGCATGTGCAAATATACACCGCTTTTGTAGATATACACGTGCGCTAAACCCTAAACCTTATCTTCCGAGTTAAGGATCAAAACCCCACCTCCTCGTTCTGCACTGCCATGAACCTGTGCATATATATATGAGTATACTAGAGGTATTTCTCCAAGACCTAGCCCCACGACCTATTAGGATTATTCTAATTACATTGCCACCACACATACGCAAAAACTCCCAAGTGTAGGTGTGCACCTACACCCTGAGCTATTTCTGATTCCCTTGAGCAGAAGCAAAATCCAAAATCCTAGCTCATCTCTTTCTTCCGACCAGAGGCCAATCCTATCGACACCTACGCACCTATTAGAAAACCCTGAAATTCTCTACTCGACGACGATGTCTGAAATTCTCTCTCCCTCGGCAATTTCTACCGAAACCCTAGTTCATCTCTTCCTTGACAAAATGGCGGACCCTAACGGCTTAAGGGCCACTCAGTGACTCATGTCCACAAGTAAAATATACCAGCCTCGTAAGACCCTCGCTCCACAACCTGGAAACCCAAGTTTCAACCTTTGCGTCTGAAATTCTTTTCCTTCTTAGCAGAAACTACAAAAGCAACATTTCATGTAAATATCTTGCCCTAATAAACCTGAAAAAATTCTATAAAACACTCAAGACTCGCCTGCACATATTTATAAAACAAAATAGCATTGCCCAGTACAAAAAAAAATACCGGTTTACGAAAGTAATAAACCCTGGAACAAAAATGGGCGCTGATCTGCGACCCCTATAAATATACTTCGGAAAATTCCGATAAAATTACACCATGATCCCATCATCTCCAGAACCTCGAATATACAAAAATGTGAACATGTCCAGTGCAAAATCTCGAATGGTAGATATCGAACACCTGGGTTCAGTAAACGTCTTCGCATGAAATGAAGCCTAAACCCAAGGCATTCTGGACCAAACCAATCGTGGAGTTCTCCTCGCTGTTACCTTCAGCTCAGCCAAGGTCGCGTCACCCTCTAACAGTGTCAAGCTTGTCTCCTTCCGTTTAACTCTAGCTCTTGACTCAACATGACACCAAAATCCATCGAATCCTTGCACTGGCACACGGAGCCAAAAACCCTGGAGCTCTAGTGCACGTGTTGAAGTACCTACCAGCACATTGCCACACTCGCATGCACCCACGCAGGCCCGGACGCGTCAATGCCGCTCGGGCAAAACGCGTGGCCACGCCCTGGCATTGCCCCAGTGCCAGCCAGCTTGGCAAGGCCGCGCCGCCCGCCGTTGATTTCGTCGTCCAGCTCGCCAGAGCATGCTGTCCAGCCCACCTGCGCCCGCCACGACCCGTCACCTCACCCCGGCCAGCTGCAGCCTCGGGAAAGCTTCTCACTGGGAGCCACGGCGTCGTACCCGTGCCGCTCGCCGCACGCCGGTCCGGCACCGCCCAGCATGTCTTCTTGCGCCACGACGCTTGCCTCGACTCCCCATGGGCACTGCATAACCCCAACCTCCCTTATGCGCAGTCAAGCCACCAGTCATGGCTAGCACAGCTCACACCTCGTCGCCACCCTCGGTACTTCACCCGTGAGAACTGCATCCCGGCAAGCCCGAGCTACCCTCCTCCCCACCTCAACCTTCCTCCACTTCTAAGCCCATAGCAGCAACCGAGTATTTCCCAGACCACCCTCTTTCTTCCTCCAGTGCCGAGCAAGCCATAGCTCTCCCTCGAGCTTCATCTTCTACCTCCACAACCGAGTCCCCGCATGACCAGAGGCCTCTCGATTCCATCTCCTACCGAGCTCCTCTCTCAAATCGATTCCCATCCGGCGGACGCCCGTCTTCTTCCAAGCAGAAATCCGCTCGCCATCTTCTCGGAGAGCAGATCCAAGGCCGAAGCCCCTTTCCTCGTTGGTGGTTGCTGCCGGCATTGCTCAGCCCCGTGTGCTGAAGCTCCTGGTTCTGCCCGTGTGAGGCGCCCCGGTAAGGTGAGCTGCCGGGCCACCGACAGGTGGGCCTCGGGCCTGGCCAGGCCCACAAAGGTTATGGGTAGCGCCCCGGTCTCTTTCCGCCTGCCCAATGGAGTGACGCATTCGCGGCTGTAGGGAAGGTGTAAAATCAGATTAACCACTAATTTCTGTTTATCTTTTTCTTTGCAAAACTGGTCCTTTCTTTGGTCCAACCGGGTCAGCACCAAGAAGGCCAGTTCTGGGGAGGCACCCAAAATACTTTATAATCCTAAAAACTTTTGCCAGCTTTTGGTTTAAATAAATTTTTAAATTTCAAATTTTTCTTACTAAAACAAAGGAGATTTCAAAAGCCTTTTTAATTCAAACTCACTTTTAAAAAAATTCTTTTGAATTAATGAACCTATTCCAGTGCCTTTCAATTTGCTTTCCAAGCATCTTGATGTATCCCCATACCTCTAGATTCACACTAAAGCTATGAGCAAACATTCTCCAAAGAAGGGGAGGAATAAATCGTGAAAACCCTAATTCAACTAAACATTCATACGCATAAACATTAACGCAATAATTTCACTTTCAAGATATTCGTGCACGGCAAAATCATGGCATATTTTCTGCATTGAGTTCCTCCCTTGGTTCTTTGCCTCGTTCGGACTCTTATTGGCGTTATTTGGAAACGTGTAGTTGATGGAGGGAGGTACGTGCGAGAAAAAGATCCGGAATCACCTCCACGTCAGGAACAGGAGCAAGAGCCACCAGGCAAGCATTCCCACCTTGACCATATTGAAATCCTATATTTGTGAAGTTAATTATTTTGTTTATGAAATTGCATGCTATGTGGATAAAATCATTATTTTATATAGACCTAGCTATTCCTATTAGATGCACGGCTTAGGCCCGATAAACCATATCCTCGTAACCCTAGTATTAAGTGCTGATCATTGGACGATCGGCAATTTAAATAGGGGTATAGGCGATAGCCCCGCTTAGCCCTGCTGTAGTAAAAACTAAGTTTTATCGATACGATGGGATTGGGATCAAAACCCTCGGTTTGTATATGCATACCGAGGCGCCATTTAAAAAAGAATGTTTGTTAAACCCTGAATGAGATGATGGAGGATTGGGATTCGGGCAGGAATGCTAAGGGAGTTTGGAGGTGGTAGAGTAGCCGGTCGCTACTCGAATCAGGAAAGGGGTAGGGAGCCGGATGCTACCTGAGGCGTGGAATGGCAGGGTAGCCGGTTACTACCTGAGGCGATGGTGGGACATGGAGTCCTGCTCGAATCAGTTAAGGAACGAACCTAAGTGCCACTGAATCAGTTCCCTTACCGTACGTCCACATGTCCTTTATGGGAAGGACTTGACTCGGTACCTCGTCTAATGCTGGAGCTCGGAACCGTGGGAAGTTAGGGTGATGTGCTAGGTGGATCCGAGATCCCTAGAGGATCTTCACGGGACTGCGTGGGGGTAAAGCCCTCGATGAGTTCCCCGCTGTGAAGGTAAAGCTCTCGGTGGGTCTCACGAGTACGTGAAATGATGGTTCGACACAAAGGTGGAGAGTCCCATTTTCGATATCTGGGATGCGAAAGTTGGGTTACCCACATAGCGGGTCCGGCTCTAGTGTGAACACGGGCGAAAGGTCTCATTGTAATATCCCTGCCAGTATACGGTGCACAGTATACCCAGGGTGACCTACATCTTGTGGGTAAAGCCATACAACCTCTCCAGAGTGTTAAAAACTATTCGAATAGCCGCGTCCTCGGTCATGGACATGAACTGGTAAGGCCACACACTGGTTAGACTGAGTTTTGTTTGTGAAAGCTAGGAAATGGGATTAAGGACGTGGGCATGATGTGTCCACAATGAACAGTTTAAGCTACAGTCTGGTAGCGAGGAACTGCAGAAGAGAAAACCTAGCCTAGGCCGCGAGGAGGTGCCGCGGGTAGGTTGTAAGGATTGTTCGAGGCGGTAGAAGGAGCTACCGGCCTCTAATTGATGACTGTTCTGCTGGATCATCCAGCACCGAATGCTGTCTCGATAGAGACAAATTTTGATCTCGAAAATGCTCTTGAATCTACTAGTCTGTATTTCGAATAAGAACTTACATTTTCACACAACTTGCAACTTAGGTTAGAGCTATCCCTTGACCTATTCCCTGCATGAAATATTGTCGTATATTTCCTCCTGTGGGAATAGCTTGCGAATACATTCAATGTACTCACCTGGCTTGTTGATTTGGCCAGACGAAGGAGACATCAATTCCGAAGATACGTATATGAACGCGAAAGCTAGGGCGTAACCCCAGTCAGTTGCCTGTCGGGTATGGCATACTGATGGGCCACAACTCCGCTGGATTTCTGCTGCAAGTTTATAGCCGTTGGGCTACAGGTATCAGATTACCGACCTTAACGGTCTATTTAATTATTTACGCATGTATGACAATGATATACATGTTAACTCGTGTGTATCGGCTACTGATCCAGGGACCGGTACAGTGATCACGAGGGAGTATCCGGCTTAAAAACCGGGTACACCACAGTAGCAAGGCTGAGGCTCCGAGAGAGATCTTGCATAGGAGAAACAAGATGAGATAAGGGTTTATGAAATTTTGGCGACCAAAATGAATTAGAGAAGGAGAAAATCCAGATCTAAGATCAAAGGGATAAGAAGATCAAATGGGATAAAGAATGAACAGCACCTTACTTGTTGTTTTTCTAAAACTCATTTTTATTTTTATAAATAATTTTTGCAAAAGAAGTCCTTATCTAATGATGACCTGCAAAGTTTAACTACAGCCAGATCGGCTCTGATACCAAGCTGTCGGGGCCCGAAATCATGCAGGTCTTAGAAGATGATCCATCACCAAAGACTGAGCAGCCACTCAACCATGCCATATTATTACCTCACATGTATCTCCTCGTATGATCTCACTGTTGGTACCGCCGGCCAGAAGCGGACATCATTTGACAAGACAGCCACAATTTCAAACACCCTGTAGAGCATTGATGCCCATCTTTTGCATTGATCATTGTGTTCTCTTAGAAGACCGCGGTCCACACCCTGAACTAATTGGCCGAAGAACAAATTAGTGGGTCACCCGAAGGCCCAACACAAACGTCCACACCCTCCCTAGCCGGCAATCACATCTCAGCTAGCAGGTCACTCGACTAAGGTAGGATTTGAAGGACCTCCCAAGAGATCGACTCCAACTTTCTATTGTTGCCCCCATTCACTTCAAATCATACACGCACTAAGGAGAGATTTACAGGTATACTAAACACATCCCTTACACATGGGCAAGTTAGATAATTACACACAAGAGACCCAAAGGTCACAAGTTCCGAACGAGTTAAACAACGGAAGCATAAACAAATATAAACCAGATGGTCTGGGAGAGCATCAATAAAATCACAAAACACCCACAAGATCTTTTAGCTGGCTTGGTAAACGGTGCAGGCGATAAACATGGCAATCATCTATACCAATCCACTTACACTATGATCACCTGCAAGAGTGGAATTCCTCGTGAGTACTTGCTACTTGCAAGATGCTATGTTTATTCCAATTAACTTAAACATGGCACGAAACATTAAATAACTACACATACATTTCATCTCAAGTTAATCATAACATGGTATTGACATGGAATAACAAGCATGGCAATTAACAGAAGTTAAACTACCCAATCATCAAGAGCACAAAGGACATCCATCATCAACATGTTTAAACATTCATTATTAGCATGAGAGCACCATAATAACATTTGGGCAAGGAAACATTTTAATGAGCTTGATTTTACACAATCATTATCACTAATAACCATGAGGGATAGCATACAAGCATCACACATGTTAAACTTCACTTCTGAGACCACAACTTAATTCATATAAAGGTAATAGCTAGATAACACACCACGAAAGCTCTTCAAATAATCCGGACTTTGGGCCAGTGACCACAACTGCAATTGGGTGCTGGCTAGATCTAGTACCACGTTAATTAGCGGTTGATAGATAGTGGACGAAAGATGCACCCCGGTGGCCTCCAGATGAACCGACTTGTGATGAGGCGCAGTAAGCCCTACCGCCACCATGTGTCCCTGTACCCCTACTACGTCTCCCATTACGGCTAATAGGTCGCGGATCGAAGATGCACCCCGGTGGCCTCTAGTTTAAGCCCTACCGCCACAGTGTGTCCCCGTACCACTACCACTTCTCTCACTTCTTTTGTTATGCCTCCAATTGATTAAAAAACCAATTTAAATATCCAGACACTGCTAGGCCAATCTACATTCAACCCTATGCATGCTAGTGAAGACCACCATAACATTACTCATTTCACAATCCAGTAACAAGCATAGGCATTCAACGGCCAACCATAGAAGAAATTAATTGGAATATTTTCAAGAAGATGCATGCTTGCCTAAAAACTTGGAGAAGATGCACAATCCATTTCATCACCACCAAGGCATCACATATGCAAGTGTGAGGGTTTACCCTCGACGCGTGAACAAGATGAAGTCAACAACGAGGCAGAACATGAAGATTGCACCGGCTGACATAGGATGGTGAAACAGGAGATGGCAAGATGGAAGAACAAAGGAAGAAGATGGTGGAGGATGACCTCGTGTCGATGAAGCTAGCGGAGAAGGGAAGTGCGACAACAACGCAGCGGTAGTAGTAGAGGATGGAGGATTAGGGCCACAACAACCAGCCGCAACGGCGACATCGGCAACTCGAGCAGTGGCAAAAGGGCTCGAGCAGCATGCGGGGAGAGGCACACGGCAATGGTAGCACGGGCAGCATGGGGACCAAGGCACGCGACAGTGGCAACTTGGGCGGCATGGGGAGCGACGCATGAGGGATGGAGATGCGGCGGGGGAGGGGGTCGGGTGAGGTGGCGCGCCAACGAGGGTGATCGGCAACGGAGCCAATCAGTGGTGGAGCCGAAGGTAGCAGATCCACCGAGGTGGCACGAGGCAGGGGAGATGAGGCGGAGACGCACGGCAGGGGGAGATGGGGCGACGCAGCAGAGATGGAAGGGAGGGCGGCTGTTGGGTCTAGCGGCGCACCGATAGGGGCAGAGGGGAGCTGGGGCGAGGGCAGCTGTCACGGACCCGGAATTGCATATGATTAGGGGAACGCGAAGTCGCCAAGGACCGAAGGACTCGTCCACCCGGTGGCACGGTACCTGCGCCGTACGCACCAAGGTAGAACGATCCGACACCCGCCAGATGCGAGCCGGCCGGAAGCGACCAATCTTCCCAAAATCACATACGATTCCATAATCCGGTGAAAAGTCTGAGTCGTTCCCAAATCCTACCACGACAAGCAAGGTCGGAGGAGCCCGGCAATTCTACCCACACCCTAACCTAGCTCGGAAGCTAGTGGGTCGCTCGAAAGCCCGGTAGAACACCCACACCCTGCCTGGCCGGCACAGCATCTCAGCCAGCGGGTCACTCAACCAACTCCTGCCCGACTTAGTAGAAAATGGTACGGCCTCGATCTTTCACGGCATACCCATACACTTCATACCATTCACGCATTGTGCAGGGGCAGCCTGGATTAACAACTCGGATATCGTCACAAAGCTCTACATTACGATATTAATAACAACAGTCCACGAAGGGACTACATATTACATCAGTCGGTTAACACCGGAAACATATCCGAGTACGGAGAAAATTAACAACAGCGGAAGCAAAGTAATAGTCCCACAGCGACATAGTGATCGCTGAACAAAACACTAACTATCCCATACATCGAACGCAACCGAGGAAACCAGACACGTCAAACATCGTCGAAAAACTCTTCGACCACCGGCTCACCTGCAAGCTCCAGGGATAACCTGGGTGAGTACGAATGTACTCGCAAGACTTATCCGTGCTTGATTAAATGTCCTACTCATACTAGTGCAACAACAATTAAACATGAATGCTTCTCAGAGTAACAATATACTTAATTGTGAGAACAAAGCATAATTAACATGGAGGGAGGACAACTAGTCAATATACTACTCAGGCAACCAACCCATCAACTTCCATTACTAACACATTTACTTGCATCATTTTCAATCACTTAGGGTACAGCCCCTAGGTTAATCCCAATCTCAATCATCAACACCTAGTTCATTCAATCTCTCGGACCGTTCCGACGATACAACCGCTAGCGATATTCGAGAGCATTATCCCTTGGAGGTTGCAAAGCTCCAAGCGGCCTTTACCATTCGACATACCCTAGCGTTGATCTCGGCAACGTCCACGTGGTGACAAGGGAAGTAGCCACGCTGGAGTTACCTCAAGGTTGGTATCGCGACAATACACCCATTCACCTAGTCGCACCAGGCTCCTCCAGTGATACCAACTTTATCCAGCTGACCCTTTTTCCTTCGGCTCTCACATCTCACCTTAGGTTCAAATATTTAGCTCATCAATTAATTTCAACCATCACTAGGCACACAATACAACACATCCTAACATGCTAGTTTAATCGAAATTAATGACAAGCTACGAACGATAATACAATCATCAACACATGAACGAAATAAGCAAGTACTGCACGCAAAAAGGGAATGCAACAAGCTCTGCTTGCCTTGAGTGCTAGGATCTAGCTCTTGCGTGTCGTCGTAAGCCGAGTGGTCTTCCTCTTCACCTTCTGTTGCGATTAACACGAACACCGGAAAATAAACGGTAAAGAACTATAAGACTCAGCATGTATGCATGCTGAATAGATGAGGCTAGATGCATGTTCCTACAGGGATCAATTGATGCTGAGGAGCTTTGATTACTTTCATGGCTTAAGTTTATCTTGCAAAGATTATGTGTAATACTAAACATGCATGCATGATATTTCATGTTGTGTGTGGGGATTTAAGGTTAGCCATGTTTTAGTTGGAATGGGTTGTTAAGTCCTAGGGTTGTATGCATGCTCAGATTCATGCGATTGCGAATTAGGGTTTTAGAGATAATCACTTATGGTGAAGTGGCAATGAACATGCATGTTAATAATTGATTAATATTCTGAACTAATTGACTAGCGCAACTGAAATCAATTAAATCGAAGTTACAATCAATTAGTTATGCACTTGACGAGTTAGGGTTTACGGGGTTCGACGAATAAAGGAGCTAATACCTAAGACCTATCATGCATGTATTCTTACTGGGATTTCAGTGGTTACATAACGTAGTATATCTTATGAGGATTCCAGAACTATCAAGATCGTCGAAATCGGAGCTAGGGTCATAAACCTAGGGTTTATAGGCCCTCGACAACCCTAAACCTTCTACCCTAGATATCAGGACGTGCATGTGTTCAATTTCAAGTTTTGATTCAGCCATATTGTAGAGTTTTTCATAAGCTTTCCAGAGATATAAAATTTTGTCAATTTGGACTTACGGTTCAAAAGATATGGACATTTGAAATCTTGTGGATTTTAAATCTAAACCTAACCCTAATCTGCTCGTGAACATAATTGCTACATCTACCCGAGGTCTACCCAGACCCAAACTCAATCCCTATGCGCACCCAGCCGAGGTTCACCCCAAAATCCACCCCCATAACCCGACCCTACTGACCAGTGGGCCATACCCGCGCACGCGTGGCCCAATCAGAAGAGGCCACGCGGCGTCTCTCTCTCTCTCCTTTCCCTCATCACTCTCTCTCTCTCCCCTGGACCTGGCCGGAGCCGAGGCCGACGGCGGCTTGGGGAGAAGAGGCAAGGGGGAGGGGACTAGGGTTTCCGGGGGCTCGGGGGGGCTGTCCGAGAGGAGGAGGGCATTTAAGGGGGCGGCGCGGTCACGGGGGGGGCTGGTCGGAGCGTGGGCAACCGCCCCGCTCGGCCACTGGACGCCGGCGACGTGGCCGGGGCGCCCAGACGAGCGGGCCCCGCGCACCGGGAGGAGGGAGAGGGCGCCGACATGCGGGCCCGGTCGGCCAGTGGGAGAGGGGAAAACGGCGGGAGAAGATGGGCCGGCCGGAGCGGCCCAATAGGCCCCGGCCTCTGTTCCTTTAAAGCGTTTTTTCTTTTTCCTTTTAATTTTTTTGAAATCAGGACTACTCCTCTTATCATTTTATGTGCATATTTTGCTCCAAATGATCTGAAATTTTTACAGGGGGTTCTAAACTTTATTCTTGAGCTACTATAGAAGGTTGAGTTGATTTGGAGCTCATTTGAATGGGTGCCCAGTTCAAATTTGAATTAGGGTCCATGTTTGGGTTTTGAGCGGAAGCTAGGTTTCAACTATCTCCAAAAATCATGAAACTTGGCAAGGGGCTAGGGTTGCCACTTTAGGAACTATTTGTGAAATTTGGAGAGCTTTGTATCCACTAACACTTGTTCTATCGTCGAAACCCTAATGCCAGCTCCGTTAGGGTTTGGGGTTAGGGACGAGGATTCACCGAAGGTTCGATGACTTCCACCACCCTTATTGAAGATATTATTATTTTGAATATTTCAAATAAATTGATTGGTGTTTGCAACAATCATCCACCGAGGATGAGATATTAACATATTCTATAAAGTAAAGTTGATATACAACTAAGTTTAAATAAGGTGTGGTTGATGATAATGCCATGTATGCATGAATGCGGAGCAAATACCTATTTATCGTAAAGTGGGTATTACAAAACCTACCCCCCTTAAAAAGATCTCGACCCGAGATCACTAACGGTCGACAAACAAGGTTGGAAACTCGGCCTTGAGCCATTCTTCACGTTCCCAGGTGGCTTCGTCTTTGGTGTGGTTGCTCCACTGAACCTTGAGGAACTTGATGGTACGACGCCGAGTCTTGCGTTCAGCTTCGTCGAGGATGCATACCGGATGTTCCCGATACGACAGGTCTTCATGTAGCACTTCTATTTTGGGGTTGATCTTCGTCTCTGGAACTCGATGGCAAGCCTTTAACTGGGACACATGGAAGACATCGTGCACTTGGGACAGCTCGGGAGGCAACTCCAACTGATATGCGACGGTTCCTCGTTTGGCTAAGACTTGATATGGCCCGATATAACGAGGGGTCAGCTTTCCTTTCATTCCAAAACGGTGAACTCCTTTGAATGGAGTGACCTTAAGATATAAGCTATCTCCAACCTGGAAGGTAACCTCTCGACGGCGTGGATCGGCGTAGCTCTTTTGCCTGGATTGAGCTTCACGAAGACGTTGACGGACATGGTGAACTAGCTCTTCAGCTTCTTCGATTGGGTTGGGTCCAAAGAATTGTCTCTCGCTTGTCTCTGACCAGTTCAATGGTGTTCTGCACTTTCTTCCATAAAGTACTTCAAAGGGGGGCCATTCCGAGGCTGGTTTGGTAACTGTTATTGTAGGCGACTCTGCATACGGCAAGTATTCTTCCAATTGGAACCACTATGAGGGCACAGGACCTTAACATGTCTTCAAGGACTTGGTTTTTTCGCTCAACCTGACCGCTGGTTTGCGGATGAAAAGCAGTGCTGAAGGATAAAGAAGTGCCCATAGATTCGTGCAAGCATTTCCAAAACCTGCTGGTGAATTGAGTGCCTCGATCTGAGATGATTCTCTTGGGAACACCATGGAGACAAACAATCCGAGAGATATACAACCTTGCTAGCTGGCTCACTTTGTGCGTTGTTTTCACAGGGATGAAGTGGGCGACTTTGGATAGACGGTCTACAATCACCCATATTGCATCGTTGCCCTTTGGAGATCTGGGCAAGCCTACAACAAAATCCATACCAATCTCTTCCCATTCCACTCGGGAATAGGGAGTGGTTGCAGTAAGCCTGCGGGTCTCTGATGCTCGGCCTTCATACGGCGACAGACATCACACTCAGCAACATATTGGGCAATCTCCCGCTTCATCCGGGTCCACCAGAACTGACGACGGAGATCTTGGTACATCTTGGTACTGCCTGGATGGATGGTCAATGGGGAGTTGTGGGCTTCATGGAGGATTAAGTCCTTTAGTTGCTTGTCCTTGGGCACCACAAGTCGTTTTCCAAACCATAATACTCCATCCTTATCTTCTGTGAAACAAGTTGCGGTACCAGTCTTCATCTTCTCCTTGATTTTCTTCATTCCAACATTCTGAGCTTGAGCAGCCTTGATTTAATCTTCTAATGATGGCTTCATCTCCAAGGTGGCGAGGGTACCCTGTTCAACCATCTCCAAGTTCAGTCGTTGAAACTCTTTGTGAAGAGGTGGTTGCTGCTCCTTGATCACAGCGTTGTTGCAGTAAGCCTTCCGACTAAGGGCATCAGCAACGACATTGGCTTTGCCGGGGGTATAATTAAGCCCAAGTCGTAATCCTTGATTAACTCAAGCCATCTCCTCTGACGAAGGTTCAGGTCCGGCTGGGTGAACAGATACTTTAGGCTCTTATGGTCCGAATAGATTTCACAGCGGTTACCGATGAGGTAATGGCGCCAAATCTTGAGGGCGTGAACCACAGCTGCTAGCTCTAGGTCGTGCGTGGGATAGTTGGCTTCATGAGGTCTCAACTGTCGTGAGGCGTAAGCTACCACGCGACCTTCTTGCATGAGGACCAGCCTAATCCATTGTGGGAAGCATCGCAGTAAACCTCGAAGTCCTTATTGACGTCTGGGAGAACAAGCACTGGGGGCTGATGTCAGTCTCTTCTTGAGTTCTTGAAAACTGGCTTCACACTTGTCAGACCATACAAACTTGGTGTCTTTTTTCAACAGTTCGGTCATGGGCTTCGCTATGGAGGAGAAACCTTCGATGAATCGACGGTAGTATCCTGCCAATCCCAGGAAACTCCGGATCTGGGTAACCGATTTGGGTTGCTTCCACTCTTGTACCGCTTGCACCTTGCTCGGGTCTACCGCGATACCTTGAGCTGAGAGTATATGGCCCAAGAATTCCACTTGGCGTTTCCAAAACTCGCATTTTGAAAACTTGGCATACAGACGATGCTCACGGAGCTTGTCAAGCACCCTTCTCAAATGATCTTCATGTTCTGAGTCGGACTTGGAATAGATGAGGATGTCATCGATGAAGACGACAACAAAATTGATCCAGATACTCCATGAATACTGAGTTCATGAGTTGGGTAAAGGTGGAAGGGGCATTGGTCAACCCGAAGGACATAACCGTGTACTCGTACGACCCGTAACGAGTGGTGAAGGCTGTTTTTGGAATGTCTTCAGATCTAATCTTTATCTGGTGATAGCCCAGCCTGAGGTCAATCTTGGAGAAGACACTCGCCCCGGTTAACTGGTCAAAGAGGTCATCAATCCTGGGTAGAGGGCATTTGTTCTTCACGGTAAGCTCGTTCAAAGGGCGGTAGTCAATCACCCATCCTTAGACTTGAGTCCTTCTTCTTTACGAACATAGCGGGGCAACCCCACGGCGAGGAGCTAGGTCGGATGAAACCTTTTTCCTCAAGCTCCTGGAGCTGCTTCTTCATTTCTAGTAACTCCTTCGGGATATCCGGTAGGGTCGTCTTGAGACAGGGGCGGTTCCAGGAGGAAGGTCGATGACGAACTCCACTGCGCGATCCGGGGGCATACCGGGCAACTCTTCAGGGAAAACATCCGGATACTCACATACTACAGGAACTAGCTCAATCCCTTGATCCTGGGTATTGCTGAGGGCAAAGAGACATCCTGTTGGGGACGAGGAGACAAACACCACTTCTTTACCGGACTCGGAGGTAAGAGATACCGATCTTCCGGCACAGTCTATCTTAGCTTTGTGTTGGATCAACCAATCATGCCCAATATGACGTCCAACCCAGCTGATCCCAAAACTACCATATTGCCCAGAAAGGTTTCCCCACCAATCTCTACTTAATACCCTCGCAAACCCGTTCAGTTCTGATTTCCGAACCGGGTGTTGCAACGATGAGGGGATGATGCAATGCTGATGATGGAACATGGTTATCATGCACGAACTTGCTGGAGATAAAAGAATGAGATGCTCCGGAATCGAACAGAACAGTTGCAGGAGTTGAGTGAACGGAGAGCGTACCCAGCACCACTTCTGGCGCGTCCTGTGCTTCCTCGGCTGTAATATGATTCACCCTGCCGCGGCCGGGAACTTGAGGCTTGTTGGGGGCTGGACCCCTGACTTGAGGACCTCTGCCTTGCTGTCCCTGTTGCGCCTTGGGGGCAAAGGCATATCCGGTGCGCGGCTGGGGGCGCGAAGCGTAACCCTGCGGTCTTGGAGGATATTGAACTGCAGGGCGGGGTGGCTGCTGCTGCCACACCCGCGGCTTTTGTGAACTGCTTGCAGCAGACCTTAGCGCTTCCCTCTCGCGCTTGCGGTTCTGGCTGAGAACAGACTCTCTTGCTTCTATGTTAATGACTTTATCCACCAAGTACTGAAAGTCGCGCACGTCAACAGTGGCTAGCCTTGCCCGCATCTCGTCATTCAATTTGTCCATAAAGTGCCGGACCTTCTCTCTGTCGGTGGAAACTTCCTGAGGGGCATATCGCGACAAGTGGTTGAATTCACGAAGGAACTCCATGATGGGTTTCTTTCCTTGACGGAGATCTCTGAACTCCTCCCTCTTCAAGTTCATGATACCATCGGGGATATGGAAGTTGCGGAAACCGGTTTTGAACTCGTCCCATGTGACCACATGGCCAGCAGCTTGCGTGACCAAGAAGTTTTCCCACCATTCAGCGGCAGCGCCTGCTAGGCAGTGGGAAGCGAACCTGACCTTGTTAGCTTCAACGCACTCTGCTAGCTCGAGTTTCCTTTCAATTTGTCGGATCCAGCTATCTGCCTCCAGCGGGTCATCGGCTTGATCAAAGGTTGGCGGTTGGGTTCGCTGAAACTCAGCTAGGCCACCTCGAGCCTGTCCACCACCGGCGCCTTGATTACGCGCCAGCTGCTCGAGGATCCTATTCTGGGTCATGAGCAGGTCCGCAACACTTGGCTGCTGAGGAGGAGGTGGCACTTCCTCCTCATCGCGCTCACGGCGACCACGGGCAGCACCACGGGTTCCTGACGCCATTCTGTTGCAACCAAAGGACAACAGCAAGAACGGATCAAGGTTAGAGAGGCTGAAAGCAAATGTTTCATGTGGTTCAGCGGGGTATTTATGAACATGCTACATTGTTCCCTAAAGGAAAATGAAGGACAGAACAATGATAAGAACGATATTGGATTGCCATAATACGTTCAACATAGTCCATAGATTGGGGCTGCGGTTTAGGTCACCTTACGGCGAATCTGAAACATTACAAGATGTCAAAATTGCAGCCCTTAATACCCAATTACACATCTCCAAGAGATGTTTTAACCCTAGGGTTCGATCCGGCTTACATTACAAAATGAGACCTTTGGCCTAATGCTAACTCCAAACAGCGCTTCTAAGGACTTTTAATGATTCTTCACTACACCAATAGGTCTCGTAAGTCTCCATTGCTATTCTCCAAGCGTTCATCTCACTTCTCATCGGACGGTGGGTTGCTCGTGGTGTACCACACACGCTCTTCCGGGTCTTCTTCTTCTTCTTCGGACAGTGCGGCTTCATCAGTGGGAACTGAGGTGGCTGGCGTCGAGGCATTTGCTTCTGAGGATCTTGGGGTGAAAAGCCGAAGGTACTGTCGGGCTGTCATCCTTTTGCGCGGCTTCGCTCCAGAACTCTCAGGTTGGTTGGTCTTACAAGGTGGAATCGGGGTTGGCTCCTCCACCGGGACATAAGGGCTCTCGCCGCAAGACTCATCCTCATTCGCCACATGGTATCTCCGGCGCAACTCCATGCGAAGCTTGCGGTTAACTTTTGTCAATCGTTCCACTTCTTGAGTAGCCTTTCCATAATCCTGATACAGCCTGTGGTGCATTACTTCCGCATCAACAATGTGCTGGATCGTCTCCAACTCAGTCTCATCATCTTCTTCGTCGTCACTTGGCACTGGTACCCTGATGCTGGCACCTCCGTCAGTAATCTGGGGAATGAGACGGAAGGGAGAAAATAGAAAGATCTCGTCGAAGTGATGCCGTAGGTGGAGAACTGCTTTTCTTGAGGCTTCCAATCGGGCATCTTCATCACTGGGTCTAGATGATGTAAAGGTCTGATCCAAGTCCGAAACCTTCACTGCGACCCATGCCATCCAAAAGTGAGTCTTTCCATGAACCTTATAAGTCTTGGCATGGAAGGCAGGGAGTTCTTCCGGGGGCACTCCAAGATATTCCAACATCCTCCACAACAAAGCAGCCCATCCTCCAAGCTGTTGCGGGTCGGTCACCACGTTATACACCATCCTATACAAATTTTTGGGGTTAGAGAGGACAGGGTTAGCCACACAATGAAAACAAATGCAATAGAGAAGAACTTCAGAACTAAGAGTGAGGAGGTGAAGAAATAAAAAGCAATCTACTTATTAATTTTAAACATAGGGTTTATGCTTTTAAATAGTTTTGCTGGCCTATCAGCGAGGCGCAGCGGAAGCTCCTATCTAACGACCACCTGCAATTGGCTTCCTACGGTCAGCTCGGCTCTGATACCAAGCTGTCACGGACCCGGAATTGCATATGATTAGGGGAACGCGAAGTCGCCAAGGACCGAAGGACTCGTCCACCCGGTGGCACGGTACCTGCGCCGTACGCACCAAGGTAGAACGATCCGACACCCGCCAGATGCGAGCCGGCCGGAAGCGACCAATCTTCCCAAAATCACATACGATTCCATAATCCGGTGAAAAGTCTGAGTCGTTCCCAAATCCTACCACGACAAGCAAGGTCGGAGGAGCCCGGCAATTCTACCCACACCCTAACCTAGCTCGGAAGCTAGTGGGTCGCTCGAAAGCCCGGTAGAACACCCACACCCTGCCTGGCCGGCACAGCATCTCAGCCAGCGGGTCACTCAACCAACTCCTGCCCGACTTAGTAGAAAATGGTACGGCCTCGATCTTTCACGGCATACCCATACACTTCATACCACTCACGCATTGTGCAGGGGCAGCCTGGATTAACAACTCGGATATCGTCACAAAGCTCTACATTACGATATTAATAACAACAGTCCACGAAGGGACTACATATTACATCAGTCGGTTAACACCGGAAACATATCCGAGTACGGAGAAAATTAACAACAGCGGAAGCAAAGTAATAGTCCCACAGCGACATAGTGATCGCTGAACAAAACACTAACTATCCCATACATCGAACGCAACCGAGGAAACCAGACACGTCAAACATCGTCGAAAAACTCTTCGACCACCGGCTCACCTGCAAGCTCCAGGGATAACCTGGGTGAGTACGAATGTACTCGCAAGACTTATCCGTGCTTGATTAAATGTCCTACTCATACTAGTGCAACAACAATTAAACATGAATGCTTCTCAGAGTAACAATATACTTAATTGTGAGAACAAAGCATAATTAACATGGAGGGAGGACAACTAGTCAATATACTACTCAGGCAACCAACCCATCAACTTCCATTACTAACACATTTACTTGCATCATTTTCAATCACTTAGGGTACAGCCCCTAGGTTAATCCCAATCTCAATCATCAACACCTAGTTCATTCAATCTCTCGGACCGTTCCGACGATACAACCGCTAGCGATATTCGAGAGCATTATCCCTTGGAGGTTGCAAAGCTCCAAGCGGCCTTTACCATTCGACATACCCTAGCGTTGATCTCGGCAACGTCCACGTGGTGACAAGGGAAGTAGCCACGCTGGAGTTACCTCAAGGTTGGTATCGCGACAATACACCCATTCACCTAGTCGCACCAGGCTCCTCCAGTGATACCAACTTTATCCAGCTGACCCTTTTTCCTTCGGCTCTCACATCTCACCTTAGGTTCAAATATTTAGCTCATCAATTAATTTCAACCATCACTAGGCACACAATACAACACATCCTAACATGCTAGTTTAATCGAAATTAATGACAAGCTACGAACGATAATACAATCATCAACACATGAACGAAATAAGCAAGTACTGCACGCAAAAAGGGAATGCAACAAGCTCTGCTTGCCTTGAGTGCTAGGATCTAGCTCTTGCGTGTCGTCGTAAGCCGAGTGGTCTTCCTCTTCACCTTCTGTTGCGATTAACACGAACACCGGAAAATAAACGGTAAAGAACTATAAGACTCAGCATGTATGCATGCTGAATAGATGAGGCTAGATGCATGTTCCTACAGGGATCAATTGATGCTGAGGAGCTTTGATTACTTTCATGGCTTAAGTTTATCTTGCAAAGATTATGTGTAATACTAAACATGCATGCATGATATTTCATGTTGTGTGTGGGGATTTAAGGTTAGCCATGTTTTAGTTGGAATGGGTTGTTAAGTCCTAGGGTTGTATGCATGCTCAGATTCATGCGATTGCGAATTAGGGTTTTAGAGATAATCACTTATGGTGAAGTGGCAATGAACATGCATGTTAATAATTGATTAATATTCTGAACTAATTGACTAGCGCAACTGAAATCAATTAAATCGAAGTTACAATCAATTAGTTATGCACTTGACGAGTTAGGGTTTACGGGGTTCGACGAATAAAGGAGCTAATACCTAAGACCTATCATGCATGTATTCTTACTGGGATTTCAGTGGTTACATAACGTAGTATATCTTATGAGGATTCCAGAACTATCAAGATCGTCGAAATCGGAGCTAGGGTCATAAACCTAGGGTTTATAGGCCCTCGACAACCCTAAACCTTCTACCCTAGATATCAGGACGTGCATGTGTTCAATTTCAAGTTTGATTCAGCCATATTGTAGAGTTTTTCATAAGCTTTCCAGAGATATAAAATTTTGTCAATTTGGACTTACGGTTCAAAAGATATGGACATTTGAAATCTTGTGGATTTTAAATCTAAACCTAACCCTAATCTGCTCGTGAACATAATTGCTACATCTACCCGAGGTCTACCCAGACCCAAACTCAATCCCTATGCGCACCCAACCGAGGTTCACCCCAAAATCCACCCCCATAACCCGACCCTACTGACCAGTGGGCCATACCCGCGCACGCGTGGCCCAATCAGAAGAGGCCACGCGGCGTCTCTCTCTCTCTCCTTTCCCTCATCACTCTCTCTCTCTCCCCTGGACCTGGCCGGAGCCGAGGCCGACGGCGGCTTGGGGAGAAGAGGCAAGGGGGAGGGGACTAGGGTTTCCGGGGGCTCGGGGGTGCTGTCCGAGAGGAGGAGGGCATTTAAGGGGGCGGCGCGGTCACGCTGGTCGGAGCGTGGGCACCGCCCCGCTCGGCCACTGGACGCCGGCGACGTGGCCGGGGCGCCCAGACGAGCGGGCCCCGCGCACCGGGAGGAGGGAGAGGGCGCCGACATGCGGGCCCGGTCGGCCAGTGGGAGAGGGGAAAACGGCGGGAGAAGATGGGCCGGCCGGAGCGGCCCAATAGGCCCCGGCCTCTGTTCCTTTAAAGCGTTTTTCTTTTTCCTTTTAATTTTTTTGAAATCAGGACTACTCCTCTTATCATTTTATGTGCATATTTTGCTCCAAATGATCTGAAATTTTTACAGGGGGTTCTAAACTTTATTCTTGAGCTACTATAGAAGGTTGAGTTGATTTGGAGCTCATTTGAATGGGTGCCCAGTTCAAATTTGAATTAGGGTCCATGTTTGGGTTTTGAGCGGAAGCTAGGTTTCAACTATCTCCAAAAATCATGAAACTTGGCAAGGGGCTAGGGTTGCCACTTTAGGAACTATTTGTGAAATTTAGAGAGCTTTGTATCCACTAACACTTGTTCTATCGTCGAAACCCTAATTCCAGCTCCGTTAGGGTTTGGGGTTAGGGACGAGGATTCACCGAAGGTTCGATGACTTCCACCACCCTTATTGAAGATATTATTATTTTGAATATTTCAAATAAATTGATTGGTGTTTGCAACAATCATCCACCGAGGATGAGATATTAACATATTCTATAAAGTAAAGTTGATATACAACTAAGTTTAAATAAGGTGTGGTTGATGATAATGCCATGTATGCATGAATGCGGAGCAAATACCTATTTATCGTAAAGTGGGTATTACAGCAGCAGTGGGGTAGAGGGGTTGGACAACGGAGGTGGGCCAAGCGAAGTGTCACACCCTATTTTTCTGAAACCTAAAAATTAGGACTTACAAAAACTTTTTGAGTTAATAAAGCCATTATAAGTAAACCTAAGTAAAACTTTGATTCCAAATCATGTAAGTGGTACAACTCCAAACCTCTACATCTTTGCTCTCTCGGCATCCTTACCATCCAGGTATGATAGTCGTCCGTTCCTGTCCTCCTCAACACCTATTCTGTCGAAGTCCTAATTCTCTCTTCTCTCGGCAACAAACTGTAATCCCTCTCTAGTTGACTACCAAGCAATGCTATTTCACCTCCATCGTGACCCTAGAGACAGAATCCTACTCTCCGACTGACTCTAGTCTTTGAAAAATCTAGTCCACCGAAATCCTAATCCTCGGCCCTCCCCGTTTGCCCCTGCATATATATGGGTATACCGGCAATGCTCCTCAAACCCTAGCCCACCATGACCTCCTATCATTATCCTAACCCCACCGCCACCCCATATATGCTTAATTTTCAAGTGTATATGGGCACATACACTTTGCACTCTGACTCTCTTCTTTCGAGTAAAGGAGGGATCCAAAACCCTAGCTACCCATCTATCTGCCCGTCTTTCCCCATAGGTTTATCTATACATATGTCCGCCGGAATATACACGTATATACCCATAGCTATGCCATAGATATTTCGTTGCTTCCAGCACGCCCATGTGCCTATCCATGCGTACTCCTTGACGCATGTGGAACCTGCCAAGTGGCTATCGGTATATTGTACATATCCCTATTTGTATCGAAGTGACCCCGACCACATCTGTAGGTACCTCGTCACATTTTCTCTCCCCTAGAAAAGGACTGTAATAGCCGGTTCTATATCACAAATTAGGTCATGCATTCATCCATGCATACATGCCATCATCCCTGCACCCACTTGTATAAACTTAAATCTACAACAATTATATTTTATAGAATACGTACATATCTCATCCTCGGTGGATAATTTTGCAAACACCAATCAACTTATTTGGATTATCAACCCCTAGTATTAGTAATAGTCGGGGAGAAGATCAGTAACCCTCTTAGTGGATCACCACGTAAGATTCCATGATTTGCTACCCCAATTGAAGCATTAGAAATTCAATCGGAAGAGAAGGGCTGAATTGTAATTAATTGAGTAGGCAATATTTAAATGCATGAAAAGTTACAAAAATTCATATTTAGCCATGAATATGGGAATTCTAACCACACGTAAAATTTTGGAATTTTTGGAAAGGTTTAGGGCCTAGTTACAGTTCAAACTCAAATTCGAGCCCCATTTGAATTTAAATCCAAATTCAGGTCAAATCAATTCCAAATGACCTCAAAATTTTACAGTAGCTTCTAAACTCTGTTTTAGGGGTTGTGTAAAAATTTCAAATAATTTGGAGCTCGTTTGAATGCTCAAATCGTTTAAATAGTGGCTCTGTTATTAGAAAATGAGAAAAATCAGAAATAAAAGAAAAGGAAAAGCTTCGGGTGGGCCGAGGCTTAATGGGCCACAACCGGCCCAGCCCGCCTCCCTTCTCCCGTTTCCGCCTCTCCCTCTGGAAGGCGCCCCCGAGCATTGTGCCTCCTCCCCTCTCTCACCCGGCGGTTGGGGCCCACCTGCCAGGCCTCCGGCTGAAAGGGATCTCAGGAGTCGACTAGAGGGGGGGTGAATAGGTCGGCTCTAGAAATTAAAATGCCTAATGGGTTTCTCTTCTGGAGATAGGTCAATCCTAGAGAAAATATATGCAACTGATGTACGTAACTGAGACTCAGCAAGATATATCAGATAAACACCAGACACTCAGATAGAAAACTCAGCTGATGTAGAGCAAGTTATATTCAGAGCTAACTGAGTCTCAGGTATGAGAGTCAGGTAAGTGCATCAGATGATGTGAACAGGAAAGGTACTAGCTTTAGCAGGAGCTAACTGAGTCTCAGGTGAGGAAACTCAGTTAGTGTGCAACAAATAAAGGTGCTCTAGTGATCTAAGTATACATAGATATCAGAATAAGTATGAGCTGATCACAAGACAGAAAGTAAAGCACACAATGATTTGTTTTACCGAAGTTCCTACTTCTTGCGAAGCAGTACGTCTCCGTTGAGGAAGCTGTTCTCACAGCCGGCACCAAAACGTGCTCTTTCCTCGAGTACCTTTCTTGTGTGGAATCCTTTTATCTTGCTGCTGCAAGACAGGCAGACCCGAATCGCCCTCACAGACTCTTGGTGGCAGCCACACAAGACTTGGCTTGCTCACCAACTCCAAGAGCACTCCCACTCTTGGAGGAACCAGTACCTCGAAGATTACACCTGAAGGACTAAGTAACTCACTCTCACGATGGATGCACGCAGGCAACACTCACTTGGAGACCTAGAGCTCTTTCTTTCTCAACAGGTTGCTTTCGGGTTAGAGGCAAAGGTTGGGTAAAGGTTCGAGGTTGAAAACCTCCCCAGGTTCCTTATTTATAGGGTCCCTGGCAGCTAGCCGTTACCCTCATGCCACGTCAGACAAAGAGCCACCAGACCTAACCTATCTGAGACTCAGCTAACGAGCACCTCTGGTAACCTACTAGCCACGGCTGAGCTACCCACCTGAGCCTCAGATGCCAAACTCAGGTGGACTCGGTTGCCTCAGGCAGCACCTGAGCACAACTCTGGCCGGCTCACTACAAGCCTACAACTGACCAGAGAGCAATGACCTCGCCAAAGTCCCTGACCAGCTCGCTTAGACCCTTGGCACTGGTTCCAAGCTTCTTCACCGAAGACGACTGCCCTTGTAGACGCACAGAGAACCCTTGGTCCTGATCCACCAGCTTCCTAGCTCCTCCAGGACTTATCAAGCTTGCATTCACGGCCCTTGAACTCCATCAAGCAACCATCACCTTGCTTGCCCTCGAGCACAGCCTCGGCTTCCTCGCAACTGTGCCTCAGGAACCTAGCTCAGCTGGTCCTTCTGACCTTCCCAGTTCCTTGCTCTTTTTAGGGCTCATCATCAACAGTTGTCTCACTTCAGCTTTCACCTGTCCATCTAATCCCTGTTCACACTCATTGCAAAACATTAGACACAGGTGAGGATTGCCAATAACCATCAAAACCAAACTCTGGGGCAAGATAGCCATCCTTCCAAGCTCCATGGGAGTGGATGCACTTTCAATCTCCCCCTTTTTGGTGGTTAGTGGCAACCCCTTTAAAACATTCATTTAGATAAAAAGAGTATTGCATTTAACCTTGTTTGACATCAACTCCCCCTTAAGATGTGCACAAGTGAGATTTTGCATTTGAATACAAGTGTGCAGATCAGATTTAAACATTTGAGAGTTGATGCAAGCACAGGTTCTCACAACATAACTGAGAATATAAGCACAGCGGAATAGCAGGTATGTTGGAGGAGTACTCAGTAAATAAGATAACAGAATGGATTGCATGCTTGAGTACAAATATCAAATATCAGAGCGTCATGTATATATCGAATATCAGAGCATAGAGTTAAAGAGAGTAATATCATGTATCAGAGCAGATCAGAGCCGATGTGATAAAAAGATCAATGTATTTCAATATATTTGTACAATACAAAAACGAGGTGTTCAAGACTGATAAAAACATTTTGCAGTACATAGAATGTCTTGACACACATGCAGTCTAGTCTACCCCTTTACATACTGCTCCCCCTGAATATAATACTCTCCCCTTTAAGCTATTCTCTCCCTACTCTCTCTCCCCCTTTGCCACTAAGCACTAAAAAGAGATAGGAAGAAGAAGGAAAAAAAAACTTCAGGGAGCTGGCTTTGGTTGCAGAAGGGATAGGATCTGATCAAATTTGCTGTTGACCGAGGCCTTGAGATCTGCCATCTCACTCTTGAGTTCAGATTTCAGCTGAGCCATTTCTTGTTGCAGTTCATCTTGTCTCCTCTTGATAACAGAGATCTGTACTGGCACAACCCGTTTAATGAAAGCATCAATAGCTGCGGGATTGTCTAGGCGTTGAACCAAAGGAAGACTGTCTGATGAAAGGTTCACAGAGACCGAAGCTTGTCGCTCAGCAGGAGGAGATGATTCTCTAGCTGAGTCTCGGGTGGGAGACACCTGAGGCTCAGGTAGAATTGCCGGGAGATCAGCTGCTGGCTGAGGTGACCTGACTGAGTCTCTGGTGGCTTGCTCTGGAGGCTCTGAAAAGGCCGACTGAGATGAGTTTAGGATGTTGTAGAAAGGAACTTCATCTTCATGGTCATCCTTCTGAGGTCTGAATTTGCTGAGATATGTCTTCTTGTCAAGAGAGAAAACTGCAGATGCTAAAGATGTTCTTTGGAGAATCATATGCATTAGATATGAGCCATATCTCATCTTGTCAGATCTGTTCTTCTGGCACTCATTTATTTCTGAGAATATGTATCTGGCCACATCAAACTTCTCTTTCTTGGCTATGAGCTCAAGAATTCTCCATACTGGATTGTATATGGCATCAGTTCCTCCACCTTTGGCATAGATGGATATGTTCAAGATCTTCACTATGTGCTTGGGTGTCTTCATCAATCCTTTGAAATTGGAGATATGCTTAGGGACTGCACCCTTAACAGGAGGAGGCACAAAGCCTGTAGGGAAGAACTTCTTCCTTTTCTCATTTGGAACCCAATCTGGCAGGAGACTCTTATCTTCTTCTGAGCCTTTGGATATGCTGATCTTCTGTAGCTTTGACCCTGATGGTAGATTGAACATCTCTGCAAACTCTGGAGCTGTGATGCACAGCAGTTGACCTCTTGTCATCCAGAGCATATAATCTTGATTGTTCTGCTCTACAAAGACTGTTGCATAGAATTCCTTGATAGCTTCAGAATCATAATCTTGGTTTAAACTGCATATCTTATCAAGTTGAACAGTAGCTAGAATCTGCTTCAGATTTCCTAAGCCGTTCTTAGCAAGATTTTCCCAATCAGTTTGCATGCTGTCAACAAAACCTTTCTTCTGCAGCAAGAGATGATAGCTTGATTGCTGCTGATCATTCCAAAACCT